>JAQMCX010000646.1:0-10341 GCA_029814765.1 Acanthurus leucopareius | reverse complement strand
TGTTTATCCTGTTCAGCCCGTGACCTAAAGTGTGCTTTGAGTTTTGGCCCCCTGTGCAATTGAGTTTGACACCCCTGTGCTAGAGCTTACCTCTGACCAAAATTATCATTATTAAGAGGTAACAACCTTTTATTTTTAAAACAGACTAATTTTTATTTCTTTATCATGGGGAAACATTTTTTTTTATCTCTAAAGCTTTAATATATCCTGTTATCTTGTGATAAAGAGATATTTATAGTGTGATCTCCAGATAACAGAATGAAAAAAGAAAGTCGCGATCATGGCCAGTCTTTACCTCCATACTCTTGGCTTCCTGTAGGAGGAGGAGGCAAAAATACCACATGGATGTACTCTGTCGGCTCCTACCTCATACTCATCACATTCACAATTTTTGTATCTGCCTTTCCAAATGCCTCAGGGGTCCTTCACTTTGCTTCAGCAATCAAATAAAGGTTACATTTATGCCTTGCACAACTTCTTAAGAGCACAGTGACATCCAGCGGGTAGTAGGGTGGCTGTACATGCAAGCCTAATGGCCTATAATAATGGTTGAACCTGTTAAATTGCTGAATTTTTTTTACAGGTACAGGTGAGGGCACAGAGAAAATAACAAAATGTCAGGATGGGCAGCTGATCTTTTTAAAAATATACATCAAATTTAACCACCCTCGTCCTACTTCCTAATATCGTACGGCCCCTAAGTATTTTTTCTGCCATTTAAAAGACTGCATAATGGAGCTTAGTATAAAGGCAGATCTGTAGGGGCTCTAACCCTAACCCAAGGGATAGAGATGTCAAAATGTCATGATGAATCACTTAATCTTTTCTCTATACTGGATCATTCTGTGTCTTGACACCCCATACTTTTTTATTCCAGCTTTGTCAGAAGCCTAATTGAAGCAATTTTTCAGCTGTTGTGAGGTGGAGAATGCACTGTGACCAAGGGAAATGACAGATCATCTGGGTGAAGCAGGAGGAAAAAGAGACATTTAGAAAGTATGAGAAGCAGACAGAGCTAGAAATAGACATCAAACTAGGTGGTCAATAAGAATGTCACTGTGTGTGAAAGAAAGGAAGGGGAGCATGAGTGTGCAGGATGAAGAACTGAGCCTGGAACTGTAATAGCAGCAAATGAAAGTGACAAAGCTAAAGTGACAGGGGATACATTAGACTGCTCTGAAGTAATATATTCAATTTTAAAGTAGATGAATCCAAGGTCTAAGGCTTTAGTAGGTCCTGGACCCACCAAGGCAGAAAGATCGGCTATTAAATTGTCTTCAAAATGTTTCCTGGCAAATTTTAAATTTAAAAAAATTTAAAAACACCAGTTCAGTGACGTGTCCTAGAAGGTAGCTATCTAAATCAAAAACAAATAAATGCATTGACAAAAAATTGTATTAGCTGGGTTCACTTAGACTATTGTCTTGTTGTCCAGCATTTCCATTTCAAGAACACATATATGTTATTTTGACTGTCGGGCAGGTAATTGCTGTTACTAATATCTATATTTTGTCAGATTCATTAGGCAATAACACACCATTAGATGAAAAAATATGTATGAAATATTATTTTATATGTTACATTAGACAGATTTAACAGAAAGAACACAGATAAAAGAAATGACGGATAAAAAAACAAGATTTATAAAAACGAAGGTTATTATATGTATCGCGTAAATTATGAAGAATATGAGATCCAATCAAAAATTTCCGAGACTGTCCATGTTGCACAGGATTAGAGCCACAAAGAAGTAATCACTCAGAGGTTGCAGTCTCCAAGACCAAGACCAAGATTAAGACCAAGAACATGCATTAGGTCAGCATGCAACTAAGAATATGCTGGTGGTTTTCTTCAATATTTGCAGGGTTGTGAATTAACTGCAGACAACCTTAACTGTGGTGCACTTGCAATTGAGCTCTCCAGCATGATGATGCAATCATCATCTGTTCCCCTGCTTGGCCTACCCACACAGCACTCAGAGCCCTGTGATAGCCTATGTAATCACATGTCGATTTAAAATTCAAATATCTATGTTATGAATGTAGCCTTGATGCCCTATGTGCTACAATTAGAGTTGTGCATACACATTGCATAGCTCAACTTTTTATGCCCATGAGAAGATACATTGTGTCATGAATATATAGTAAAAATTTTATTTACATGGTTTTGCGTACTTGCATACTCGCGTTCTGGCAAATTTTTCATATTTGGCCCCTTTACTTCCAAATGAGGGAAATCTTAACCCCACAACATAAAGTAGTATTTTAGAAAAGCAGTGTTCTTCTGAATTTGGGCAATTGCTTATTTGTCCTTTAAGGTGTCAACATGAGAAAATGTCCAGAATGAGAAAGGTCTATTAATTTTTTTTCTCCAACTTTTTGAAAGCTTCATTAATCAGACTTCATTGATGATCTTTGTTCCCTATTCAACGGGAGCAGCCAGGCTCTGAAATCTCATGGACAGCCTTTGCAGAACAGTGGATGTTGTTACAGCAGCATACTAATGTCCATGTTTTTGTTGCAATGTTGTGTAAGTCTTACTTCCCTGCTTCTCATTTTTGAAAGCTGTAAACAAGAAAAAAAACCCCACATATAGTGGACAACTAAATCCCACCTATATACATTGTTATAACTCATTTTGTTTCTTTTCCCAGCTGTGCAAACCTGTAAATCTACTGGCAAATATTAAGCTCTGCCTTCAATCATTAATGACAAATTCCCTCTTTACTGTTATGTTACCTTAATGCATGCATACATTACAAGCCATCCAGTCTATACGGTAATTACCTGGCTTTTAGCTCTTTATACATTCATGTGGTGAACTTCTACATGGGCAATAATGAACAGGGAGATACAGCTGCCTGCTTTGAACTAGGTGCCAAACACTGTATGATGTGTGAGTCACTGCACCACCAACCTGTACAGATCAGAGGGTGTTTTCATATTTTTTCCTGATAAGGTAGAAATTGTGGCATACAGTTACTGCAACCTGTTACATAGTTATGTAGTCTTATGTAGCAATCTTTTCATTCCCTTATATGATCTAGAAACAAGTGGTGCCTGATGACTACAATAATTGGGGAGGACAGAAAAAAACAACCCATTATATCATTTTATTTTACACTTGATGGATAACAATCTTTACTTTCTAATATTAAACGGAAAACAAAGCAGCTAGGTGTTTGACCAGAATAAGCAAGGTACACATTATCTCAAAATCTGTTACAAAGAGAGACATAATGGGCACTTTCTTCAACCAAAAGAAGATATCCCACTGACTGTTTAAACTGTCATCAGTTAAATTTAACCACCGTTGAGTGTTCAGTTCAAGTCTTGAGCTGCAGTGCTACCTGTGTCATGTACATTAACATTAAATAATAAAATAGCTAACATTAGTGTTTGTTTTTTTTAAACACATACACACACACTCACACACACTCACACACAAGCAAACTTACTACACTGCATCTCCAGACTGTCCTTAGATTTTTTTCCTCTGACAAAATATGTGATCTGAAATATCGGTTCATCAAGCTCTGTGGGAAACTGAATAACACCCATTTATCTGAATAAGGGCTGTTGGAGCATGGGCACATCGGAAACATGCAGGGCAGGTTGTCCCTCTGACTCAAAAAAGTAGTTTTCAAGGTAAGTGATTTCCAAGAAGTTTCAAGTGAAAAAAGAGCAAGACAGTTCTGTTGATGAATCCTAATGTATCTGTCATAACCCCCTGTGAGACCTGAGAGAGCTCCTGTAATAATAGCTTATGTGATCATATCACTGCTCTGAAATTCATGTCTGGTCACCGCTGTAAGAGCACAAACTGTACAGAAGTGAGATGTCATGGGATGTACAGTACTGTGAAGTCACCAGATGGAGCTGAAGGTCCCCAAGGACATACCCTTGTCCCTTACTTTAAAATAGCAGTCCTGCAGGCAAACATACAGTACAGTGCACATTGAGATACACAGATCTTCTATTGCAATAGGATTTCAAATATCTAAGGTGTAAATAGTTAGTATATATTTGTTAGTATATTTTCAGTAATAGTTGAACAAGAGCAGGAAGAGGACACAAAATTATTAGAAGATGTGTAAACTGAGAAACCAAAGGTAATGTTTGAGGGAATGGGAGAGCTTTTCCTGTTAGAAATCCTGTCCATTACAAAACCTATTAGCTCAGTCCTCATAAAATAGTCAATCATTCTTCTATTAAAAAAAGAGGAGGAAAGTCTCATGCTCTGTCATTTTCTTGCTGTGCACATCAAGAGAGAAACAGGTATCTCAATCGAAGCTCAATAAAATGTGTTGTGTCTCGCTAATTAGGGGTTCTTATGGCAGTCCATTTATCCATTCATTTGGCCTTGGGATGTGACGATTATGATCCTCTTGACTGAAATGCATTAGTTTGTTTTACAACACTACTGATGTTTAAAACTACATGAGCATTCTTTTAATTGCTGCTTTTTTAAACAGAACTTCCTCAGTATAAAATAATAAATAAAGATCCACAAAAAGTCTAACTCTCTGTATGGAATTATTATAAATTATCTTTGCTGTGTTAAGATAGACAGAATTTTGTTGTTATCATTATAAAAAAAAAACACAGAGGTAACAAAGAAGCTGTTTTATATCAGTAGTTGTTGTGGGGGGTGGGCATACTATAGCTTCCTAAGAAAATAACATCTTTGCTGGGCTTTCTTCACCTGATGAGAAATGTTTTTATAGTTTTTTATAGTATAGCTTTTATAGTCGATGTAGTCAAATGCTGCAGAAAATCTGTCTGCATGGTTCTTTGATCCCATGTATTACAATAATTTAGTATTTTCAGTTTGTATAGTTTTGCTATGTTTCTTTTGGATGTGAACAGAACCTAAAAGCAGCTGGCATATTTCCCTACCATACCTAACAATTACTCAACACAGATAGGTGGAAACAACATGATGTAACATTAAATGGTCACAGTAACTTGAGCCGTTGAAGAGATTATGTGCCGACTTGCTGCCTCTTTGTTTACCATTCACTGGAAAGCCCAACTCTTACTCCTGCACTGCTGATTGTAGGTGACTTGTTTATAATTAAACTCCTTATCAATGTTTCATTAAATAATTTGCCATAAAATTTAGCTCATTTGTTATGCATTACCTTTACTTTGGCATGTGAAAATTGGGTATGTTAAGTTGAGCATGGAAAGCTGGCTGGTTATCCTGCAGATGTTGCATCACAACTGCTGTGTGTTCCTTTGTTGTTCTGTGCAGGTTGTACAAAAAATAAAGTACCAACACAATGCCCCTTTGTTGTGAGAACTGAAACTTACTGGTCTAGCTGAGTCTTTACAATAACATAACTGTGACATTTTCTCGTTTCTCTCAGTTACCTACCAGTGTAAACTAATTTGAAGAAATACTAAAATTGCAGATATCCACAGCAAAAAATACAAACTCTTTGTGCAGTGCCACCTACTTGAAGCTTCCTTAGCAGAGGAACCACTGCTCTGCTTCATTCTGAGGTCAGGTTCTTTTTCTTTCTGCATATATTTGAAAGAAACAATCAAAATTACATACACTGGCACTATTATCAACATCAGAGTTTTGACCTTGTAACAACTCCAAACACTTTATTTGCTCAGACAAGTTATTCAACATACTGTGTGTTCTGAACTTTAGCCTAACATAAAATCTACAGGTCAAGGCAGAAGACACAGACTCTCTTTTGTGATCAGACATTGAAATAGCCTGGCTTTGAGAAAATAATAGACCATGGCATATGGCTTGGAAGAGAATCAAGGTGATGCAGGGCAGCTGGAATCTTTTCAGTCGGTCAGTAAGACAGTCTGTCAAACCGACGCTGTGTCAGAGCCAAGTAGCCCAAACTGGACTTGGCAGCTGATGCCTGGGAACTGTCACTCTCTACCCCAAACCTGCTCTCTGAAGACGGTCAAGTCACTGAACAGCCTTTTTAAGAAACTGTTACTATGGCCCATCAGCTTCAAAGCACCGTTCAATCCAATCCAATCCAGCGTGCATTTATACTTTTGTGCTTTTTGCAAATGGTTACACTTATATTTTATTAAGCATGTGTTCATGTTCATTTGTTTGTTTTCAGATTGGTAGATCACCATTATATTGCATCATTAGCCTGGCCACTACTCTCCAGTTTGCCATCTCTTCCTGCTTTTGTGTAATTGTAGCAAATATTGACTTTGGAGAAGGCCTGTCTCTCTCCCAGCATCAGAAGGCCAGTGACTAAGCAATGTTCCAATCATGAAAAACAGTGCTGTTTTCGGTGGCAGGGCTCTTGGAGAAGCAGCTGGTCAGAGAGTCTACTGGGAAAAAATATATTGAATGCACCTGTTACTGGACAAGACTAACTGGCTCTACTTAGCTTGACTAGATCCCAAAGACAAAGTCAAACCAGTGTTCTTGTTGTTTTTTATGCTTTTGGACTCTTTTATCCTTTTCATCTTTAAGCAGCCTGAGATTTAGTTGCTCATACAGTTACACATTTAATGAAGATGAAACAGGAAGGCATTGTTCAGTTGCACATGTCCACAGTTCTCAAAGGACATGTGTTGAAAGGGATTAACTTGTAGATAAATATGCTGACAAATAAACTGACCCACTGCGGTCAAATTCTCTTTAGGTGCCATCAATCCTTTTGAGTATGTTGGGTTCTGACAGGCAGCCCACCCTTTGTAAGACATATATTTGGAGGGAAAACAGTGGTACTATCAATCACTATAGCTGTGGTTTCATTCACATTTTTTGTTATTCTGATTAAAATTATTCCGATTGAAGATTTTGGATCAACTGTTCACATGTGATGTGATCTAATAAGGTCTGGGCCCCGTTTCACGAAGCAGGTTCAACCAACTCTGAGTCTAACCCTGAACTCTGAGTTGATCTACTCTGAGACAGGAAACTCTGAGTTACGGGTTTCAGAACAGGTGATTTCATTTGGTTCAATCAACACAGAGTTTGTTCACTCTGAGTTAAGCGCGTGCACCACGACTTTAAAAAGCCCTCATCAATGGAGCCCCGTTCCCTCGATTCACCATGGCAACGAGTGATAAGAAAAGATCGTCATATTTCAGTCCTCTGGAACTGGATATATTAATGCGGTCATACGGCGAATTTGAAAGCGTTTTTAAAAAGAAAAGCAACACGGCTGCAGCAGCGAAAGAACGCGAGTCGGCGTGGGAGAAGATTACTGCTCGAGTCAATGCGTAAGTTTAAATTTATTATATACATTTATGCAATCACAATAATATTAGGCTACAGATGCAAACAAGTAGAATGGTGTTACAGCTACAATTTATGTCACTTAGATGTAATCCCACCGGCGAAAAAAGAACGTGGAAGCAGCTGAAGATGAAATATAAAAACATTGTTCAAACAGGTAAGCCCTCAGCATAACAGTCAGGGTGCCTCTTTTTAATCATGTTTACCACTAAATATCATTCAGCGGCTGTTTCAGTGTGCATTATCTCCAACATAATATTGTTTTCACACACATAAATGTCCTCGCCTGTATACAGTTAAATCAGACATATGAAAAGCAACATCTAACTTCTACTCAGCCAACAGAAAGCGGGCAGATGCCCGCAAAACTGGCGGAGGACCACCCCCACCACGTCTGACCGAGGCAGAGGAGCTGGCCATGAGTCAGACTGTCGGGAGGCCAGTCGCAGAGGGGATCCCTGGAGGAACCTCATCCTCGGACATGATTACACAGGAGCCACCAGCCTTGATAAGATGTAATAGGCCTAGGCCTCAAACTTCTTTTGGGCCTATAGTTCAATGTTAATTTCCCTTTCATGTGTTTTTCTTTTGTCTCAACAGATTCTGAAGGCGTACTTGGTCTAGTGGATCCATGTGCCACTTTAACTGTAAGTAGCCAATAGTCCAGAGATTATGCCATATTTAAAGTATAGCATAGTGAAACACAACACTCTAAACAGGATGATGAAGATGATGGGACCACAATGTCTGCTGCCTTCTCTGTGGTGTCTGAGAGGGAGCCTGAGAGGCCTACAGAGGTAAAATCTTGATGTTACTGATTTCCTCTCCATTCACATGTCTTTACATGCTTTTGTGGATTATAGTGACTTTTAGCCTACACTGAAGTATTAACGGATTCTTATCCATTTTAACAGAGCATGGCTGGGCAGCAGGAAGAGGGTCCCTCAACCTCCACAGCACAGATTGACACAGTGAGATATTCAGTAAATTCCAGAGGTTAATTCAGTGGAATTCATGTGCAACTGTATAATGTCATCCTTATGTGTTCCCAGCTACCACTAAAAGAAATCTACAAAGTGCATTTATTAAAAACAGTACAAAAAACAGAAAAAGAAATGGTGCTGCTGGACCGCCAGATAACTAAAACGGATCTGGAAATTGAATTATTAAAACACAAGTTAGAGGTGGGTGCATGGTCATAGGTGAATTGTGTTGATGATTGTAACAATTAAAAAGTAAGAAACCATTTTTTTTTTCTTATTTGTAGGAAATAAAGAAGACCAAATAAAAAAAATTTTGTCTTTCTGTTTATTTTACTGCTGTTGGTGATGGTGATTATGATTTTAAACGGTGAAATGATTATTGCATATGATGTCTCTGACTGTTCTTCCGTCCTGCATCTCTGCGGGGTGGATGGGGTTGTCATCATGCTCCTCCATTTGTAGGGCAGGGTGTTGCTCTCCTCTAACAGTGGCAATATTATGGAGAACAACACATGCCACAATTATATCACAGGCCCTCTCAGGGGTCACCCTGAGGTAACGCAGGCACTGGAAACGGGCTTTCAGCAGGCCTATGGTCATCTCCACCCTGGCTCTCGTCCTGCAATGAGCCAGGTTGAAGTTCTGTTGAGGGCCTGGGTCAGGGTCAGGGTAAGGGTAAGGGGTCATCAGTGTTGGCTGACAGGGGTAACCCCTGTCACCCAGCAGACAGCCATCAAATCCTCCTGTAATGAATAGTGGATATATGTGAGTGCATTAAAGGAGGAAGACAAGTGATTGTGCAAAACTTTAGGCTGCTTACCATGTTCCAATATGTTACTGATATTGGACTCACGATACATCCGTGAGTCGTGCACTGAACCGGGCCACTTGGCCTCCACATTTGTAATTATGTTGGCTGCATCACATATGATCTTGACAGTGCAGAGAATGACAGATGTTAGTTGGTCTACATTTCTCATCAAATGTCTTTACACTTAAGACACCACATAAAAAGTAACTGGTTTTCAGGCAATTTTCACTTGTTTCACGCACATTTTCAATTGAAATAAGTAGAAATAACAAACTTGCTCCACTGACAGATTTTTCAAATTATTTTTTTAAGTGAAATGTGATTGAAACACGTGAACATTGTCTAAAAACAATTTACTTTTAGGTGTGATTCGTTTTGATCAGAAATTAGACATTTTGACGAGAAATAAGACAAATATTGTTGGTATGATTTTGAGTTTTTGCAGTTTGATGCAGTCTGACATTCAATCTACCTGCACATTGATGCTGTGAATGGATTTTCTGTTCACATAGTCTCCTTCATTTTCTGAAGGAGCAACGATGGGAATGTGCGTCCCATCGATGCACCCTATCACACCAGGGAATCCTAAAAGAAATTAAAATGACAAATCCCAGTGTGAGGTTGCAGCACCATGTCATTAACTGAATATGATTTATAATCATACATTTTAACTGATTTCTACATTCACCTGCAATTCTGTGGAATTCCTCCTTGATGACCCCCACGGGTTTATGTCCCGGGAACACAACGAAGGAGTTGATTCGTCTTTTTAGTGCTAGGGACACTTTTCTCACAGCTCTGCAGACGGTGGCCTTGCTAATGTTTTCTGCATCACCTATATTATATAAAAAACTTCCGTTGGCAAAAAACCGAAGAGCAACACACAGAATCTGGGTGGATGACAGTGGACGTCCACGGTTGGTGATGTTTTGAATGTCCTGACGGATGAGATTATGGATGTAAGTGATGGATGGTGAAGTGAAGCGGTACCGTTCGAAAAGAAAATTATCTGGAAATGATAGCGTGTCCAATCTCGGCCTGTGGATAACTTCCCTACGAATGCGGAGCTCTCTTCTGAGTAGTAGTGCCTCTTCGTCTACAGGGTCTTCTACAAACGGACATGCCATGGTTCAAAAAACAATGCGACACACAGCACACCTTGAAGAAAAACGACCAAACTGGCTTTAAACACGCGCGACAATGAATGAATCACACCGTGTGTAGCGTAAGAGGGCGGAGACAGAAAGAAACTCGAGGTTCATTGAAGAAAACCCGGTCCCGACCAGGTTATGTTCACAGAGTCTGTTG
>JAQMCX010000645.1:0-10344 GCA_029814765.1 Acanthurus leucopareius | reverse complement strand
CAGACAACAAAATGACAAAAAATGTTGCTTCTCATGTCAAATATTGATATGTGATTAATTGAGATTAATTAATTACAGAGCCTCCAATTAATTAGATTATTTTTTTAATCCCACCACTAATTTAAACTAAATATAGTTGACTAATAAAAACTGCAAACAGTAAAATTCAAAGCTTACTGAGGTGGATAATATCAAATCCTGTCTACTCAAGAGTGTTGAACTCTATGTAACAGTCATCTCTGTTATTCATGCAACATGAGGACAATTTGGCTGCAGCACAGACGATTTCTTAAGAGGACGCTAATGGCATTGTATAAAAGGTTCTGATTCAAAGTAGCACTTTAAGTAAGCTGGGCATTATAACAGTTAAAGTGGGGACAATAGTGTTTGTAAATAAGCTTTTGTGGTAGTGTCAAAGTCATCTTGTCCAGTGTATGGTCCACAAAAAAAGCAGTGTTTGTGCCTTATAATATGCATTAAATACCTACTTGAAGTTATCTTTAATATAAAAAAATTACAAATAATCATTTCTGTTCCAGAATCAGACAATATATGAATTTGTTTTCAAGAGGATTGCTGTCTCAGATTATGTGCCATCCATTGTGAACAAGCCAAGATATGAGAACAAGCTACACAATAAACCTTAACAACAGCTTGCAATTTTTACACAACTTGCATAAAATACACCTGAAGAGAGAGATCCATGACCTAACTTTACATTTCCACTTACAACGCTGACAGCATCACTTCTCTTTCAAACACATTGTAGAAAATGTGTGATGGGACAACTGGGTGCAATAAAAGCCTGGCACACTAGTCTTTTTGCTGAGACTTGTGGGATATATCCCAGATGGCTGCACAGGTTGTTTTTTCTCTGGTTAACTATTTCTTTTCATACATTGAGCAAATTTTAACCAGATTGCAAAAAGTCCTCAAAAGTAAATGTGAATTAATGTGTATTTCCATCTGCTTTACAGGTGTCACCAATTCCCCCCAGATAATAAAAAAAGCATTGTGGCAAGGAAAGACACACACACAAAAATATTAAAAGAGTTAAAGCTCATATGATTTTAACCACATAAAAAGACATAAAGGAAGTATGACTATCTATCTATCTATCTATCTATCTATCTATCTATCTATCTATCTATCTATCTATCTATCTATCTATCTGCCAGTGTGTGTGCTTGTGTGTGTGTGTGTGTGCATAAAACTTACAAAAAAGGCTCTTCCACCCACAGTGTGTGTGTGACTGAGGAATACTGCCACACACACACGCACACACACAAACACACAGCCACTCTCTCTGCCCTTGACCATGTCCTTCAGTATCTCTTAGCACACACTTGCATACACACTCACGCACACTTCCTCTAGCTACCAAAGCAGCGGCTCTGCAACGAGATTGCATCATTTCATAATGAGCAAATATATATTCAGGAAGAGACCAAAATACACCAGGAGATAATACACCACCTTCAAGAAGGAAGACTCCATAATTTCATGGTTAATAAAAACTGGATGAATGAAGACCTAATTGCAGGGAAATATTTAAAAACCAGTAGGTATGTTGCCAGATCAACAACTGCAGTTGATCACAGAAAGGAGCACCATCATTCTACTGTATTTATGATCTAGAGTGGTTACAGCATGTGCAGCACAGTTATAAATCTAATACTGTATGAATAGTTAAGTTAGAAATGTGGAGGAATTTTGGATAAAAGTTTAGAAGTGTAGTTCTATCTTTTGTGTCTTCCTTTCTGTTCAAAATCCATGAGTTATCTGAATCACATCAAATTCAACTTCTGCTATTTTTCTGAAATCAAGTATGATGAGCATCATCTTTTCTGTATAGTCTTGACCCACAACTGAGAAATGATTCTGAAGCTGAATATATAGCAGAATATACCGCTGCTCTGCACTTCTCTGTGACAGATGCAGGCAGGGAGAGAGAGAGAGAGAGACAGAGAGAGAGAGACAGAGAGAGAGGCCAGCAGAACCGGTGTTCATGACAAGATTTCAACATTACTCTGATGAACAACAGATGTAAGCGTCTTCAACCATGTATGTATGTATATATGTATATGTTTGTGTCTGACTGTCAGAGGAGGAGAAGGGGCAAGATCTGGAAGAACTGGGTGAGATAGTGGATGGATATTAAAGTCAAAATTGTTACAATAGCAAAACAGTAACTCTTTGTAAAGACAGAACAAAAAATTAATTCAATATAAAATCTGATATGCGAGAGGCCTGATCCTGTAATCATCCCTTGACAACAAGTTCACATAGTTTACCTACAAGACTTTGCCCCATATCATAACTATTAGCAAACCATTGTTATTGTGGAGAGCTTAACTGTGCAGAGAAGCTTTAAATAATAGTGGATGATGCATCACAGCTACCAAAACTAAGAGGATTGTTCATTTTCTCAAGGGTCAGCAACAGTGGGATGGTTCACTATTGTTCAAAAGTGCAAATTTAAGTGACAAAGTAGCTTGAGTGATACATGAGACAAAAGATTCAAAGGGATTTACTTTTACTATTTAAAATAAACTGATGAAAAGAATAACTTTACAACAGAAATTTAGGATCCAAACACAAAAATATGTTCATGGGGCCCATTAATTGACACATTTATCTTAATCCAACATTTGCTGCTTTATCTTTGTCTTTGTTCGAGGTCAAACATTTTCCAGCTAATTATTAAGTATTTCACGGTGTGGTATACAGTGAATCACCTGGGTGGGGAACTTGGATGATATTCTGATCAATTAAACCAACTCAGCAAAAAGGTACAGCACTGATGATGACTGCACACTCAGCACTTTTAATGAGCCATATGCAGCCGACATTTGCATCAAAATTACTTTTCCATTGTTAAAGTCACTCTTCACCTTGATGATAAGTCCAGCTTCCTAAAAGTGGAAGATTTAATATAACTTGAGATAATAAGTTTTTATTTCAAGCTGCATGCTGCAGAATTTCTAAGTCCAATTCCAGCTGTCTCATCAGACTAAACCTGACATGGGGTGGCTTCAAGAAAATAGTTCACGATCATCTTAATCATATGAAAAAAAACCCTATAAATTCAAGCAAAGTAGGGATAGTTTAACTAACTATAGTTCAGTCTTTTTTCTTTTTTTTTTGTGACTCTTTTTGAAACCTCTGGTGAAAAACATCAGAGTTGACCGAGTGTGAAAGACATGCATAGTGAAGTCCAGACACTTCACAAGTGGTATACTCCTGCTGTGAGTGGAGTGAAAATTTAGTGATAGTTTGGTATGGCTAATAAATAAGAACCAGTCAGTTGCAATGCAACCTCCAATTTAACAAGAATCTGCAAATAAACTGGTAAAATTAATCAGAGGTTTTTCTGCAGATAAACTTTGTATTAATTTTTTTGAGAATTGACCTCCTGTTCCCAAACTTGCATCTAAACCGTTCATCTCTTTCAATTCTCTTGAAGGATCTCATGTGAGAGTCACTGTTAAATAATTTAATAACTCTGATTATTCAAATTTTACATGAGCTAAGTCGTCTTCAGAGAGAGAAGAAAGACCTGTAGTTAAGAATGGAGGAGGACCAGGAGGACCTCAATGAGCTGAGAAGAGACACTGCTGCTGCGCTGGTATCTTTCCTCTGGGCTTCTTTCATTAAACATTTTTTTGTTTTTGTTTTTTTGTTTTTTGTTTTCTTTTAGAGGTTCTTTTTTAATTGGTTAACCTTTGCCCCTAGATTTTTACTGTACTTCTTGGCTCTTGCCTTTATTCTACTGGACTCTGAATGCCACGCACAGAGAATAATGGCCCATCTCCCTCATTAAGCATTTCACAGCTTTTCATATTCATTTGGGACAACTATGACTCAGGGAGGAGCAGGGACTCTGAAAAAGACTTGACCTCTCTAAGACAGTCTGCATGTTGAAGTGTCCATGAGCAGGACACTATACTGCTACTGACGGCTGTACAAGAGCAGGTTGGTTCTGTGTTGAGAAGTCAAGCGGCCATTTCTTTGTTGATGTGTGATGCAAAGCACTTTTGGATAGTTGAAAATATTAGAAAAGTGCAAAATGTATGCAGTCCATTTATCATCCACTTTGCAAACAAACTCAGAGGACATTAGCACATTTGCAAGAGAGATGGAAAGAGTGGAGTCCAGGTTCAGAACTGAAGGGAGCTACAAAATACAGTTAGGGAGGCAAAGAGGCATCACCGTCTCCTCAGGTCGTTTTTCAAAGATCAGAAGATTTGCACCTCAGTTCTCTGAAATGTTTAAAATTATATTTAACATTCTGAGGTTCCTTTATGGTTAGCCGTCAGGACGATGGAGTCTGTGTGCATTTCTCTATTAATGGTTAACCCGCATGTGGTAGATAACTGCTATCTGAAGTATTCTTTTCCACGTAACAGCTATAAATGCTAAATTAAAAGCACCACTCCAATCCAATGTTTTCCGACCAATCCTCACACCCAAATCATATTTAAAATTTTTAAACAAACAATTTTTTTGTTTCAGCCATTAATTAAAGGGCTTACTCTATAAATTCAATTATTCTTTTTATCTACAGAGAGCTTTCAAGAAGCAGTTCAACAGCTGTACAGCTCTTATTGTTTTGCAAGCATTTTTTTATCCAGTTTATCTTCATAGCAGCTGTGCTTATCTGTTTTTTTTTCACACATGGCAATACAGTCAAAGTCACATGGCAATACATTCAAAAATTAAAAATAAAAGGTGCTGGAGTATGTTTTGTACAAGTGGTACCTCAATTTCTTACTTTTACCTTAGTCGAACACGTGGCAATGTATAATTACAAGACTATCTCTTTGAGCATGCCCACTAAGTCACCACCAATTTCCCACTATCCTTATTCTCCACAGATTATAATTTGTTTAATCTGATTACAATCTGCCACCCTCTCTCTTTTAACCAATCTGTTGCTGGCTGTCAAATTTAAAAGGCTCTCTCTCTCTGTCGGCATCCAACTGTCACTCAGCCAAGAGGTTCGCGCAACCCACCTCCATCCCTTCACCACCTCGATCAGGATGTTGGCATCTTCCATCAGAAATTCAATTAGAAGCAAAAAATCCTCCATCCTTACCACCAGTGTCGAGGCTCTGGTTGAGTCTTCTTTAACTGGGAAGCATTCAATCCATCTAGCTGCTTCCTAAAATGGTCTACTTCCTGTGCGGTCAACATGCCAAAGACTATATATATTTGTGCACAATAAATGTGGTTTCATTTCTCAACCTGTCAGTCTCCTTAATTCTTATTAGTTTATCCTGTTGAAATAGAATTAAAAACGCATGGTTGGACACTTTGTGCTTGGTAAAGCCATCTGTATACCAAACTATTTTGTTAATATGTTTTTGTCATATTACAGTATAGATTCTATTTATTTATTTTGTTGGTTTACCATTCATATATTTATTTTTATGTGTACCTTTGTTGCATGAAATGTATGCAACAATTCATGCTCTTATCTTTACTGTATCAGTATGAATATACAATACAGTATTTGAATGCTGAAAATATTTTTGCACTTCTGTTTTCACAATGTGGATATTACTGTATTTTGAGAGTTGAGATGTTGCTATTTCTGTAGTTTTCCCAATGACACCGACACACACTCATATACATATATATATATATTATGTGTATGTGTGTGTGTGTGTGTGTGTGTGTGTATATATATATATGTGTGTGTGTACATTTTTATACTAGCAATGACATGTTAAACTCCACCACATTACTTACTGTATGTAGTCGGTATTTAAGTCACCGTTTCTATGGTAGTGAAGAGCTCTAGTATCCTAAATGTCTTGCCTGGTGAACTTTTATTTCATCCATGATGTACCAATGCCCTACTACAGACTGAGTGTGCATACATCCCAAGAAATGTGTGTTCTTGCTATAAGTGAGCGTGCGCCAAGTGTGCAGTCTGTTGGATATTGCTCAAGGAGAGGTTGAGGCAATGAAGCATAAAACTGCAGTCACTTCTTGTTCAGTCAAGGCAATGCGGGACACCTGTGCTAGTGCAACTGCTCCGTTTCTCCACCAGGATCCAGTAGCAATGCTGCAGGCATGATTTAATGGAAACTGGCAGTTGAATAAAAAGACAGGCGAACACCACAATAAACCATACCAACCAAACCAACTGCACAAGTTTGCACACATAACGGGTATTACTTCTGATTGATGTAACAATAAATTGTGCGTTGTACGATTAGCAAGTGCAACATACAATGCAAACAAATTTTATTTTTAATAAAGTCACCACTAATTACAGAGTTCTGGAGATATCATGAAGGCTTACGGGGATAAGTTTTGTAATTGTCCTGCCTTAGGTTTTGGATAAGAAATTAAAAACGTTATGTTAAAGTGTCCTCAAGATTTTCCCTTAAAGTTAGGACTTTATTGCAGAAAATTGTTCAGCAATGACGAGCAAAGTTTAACCCTATAACATCTGCCTCTTTTGGGCCTATTTGAAATAGCTAAATGGAAAAGCTTTTGAGGCTTTTTCTTCGTGGTTCACTGGCCGTTGTGAAAAATCTTGGATGAAAAAAATCCAAAGTCTGAATTGTGATTTTAAGTAAATTTATAAAACACACTATTGACAAAACAGTCAACAGACAGGCAGACAGAAACAGGAAGAGACCGTGTGGGGCATTCAAGTTAGAGTGTGAGAAGAAACCAGATATGTAGGTGTGTCTAAATGAGGAAGAGAAATATGATAATATATTCTTTTCAATATCTTTTTATAACTTTTTTTTTGTTTCCAGATTGTTCTTTTGAAAGGTGGGATAACGTTCTCTAGAAACATTTTACAATCGAATAAATTTTTTTTGCAGTAAGTTTTGTTTGTTCGTTTTTTAGAATGTTTTGTGTCAGGCAAATAGAGTTTACATAAACCACTCTATAAATGTATGGTTATAACCCCAAATTTGATTGTTGTTTCCACAGTGTTATTATTTTTAAGTAGGATAATGTGCCTAAAACACTTTACATTGAGGTGATATTTCCTGTCACATTTTAGGAATATACACAGTTAACATCAACACTCTCTTTCCTTTACTCCACTCTCTCACTATTCAAATGCAAGAGTCTGACAAGCGTGTGGGATCCACAAACTTGATAACATAGCATGTTAAGAGTCTTTTAAAGTAGTTAGGACTTCAAAATAGGAAAAACAATTTTCTTGTTTTTGCCAAAGCACAAATATATTAAGATAAGTACACAGAGGAGACATGGGAGGGGGAGACGACAAAACACAGAGCAGGTCAGAGCAGGTTGCTTTTTTATTGCCTATTACTTGTATAAACTCTGTAAGGTCAGTCAATAACTAAATAAATATATAAACAAATAAAGAGATGTCAGATGTCATGAGATGTCATGCTGTTTTCACTGTTAAGAGAGAAGAATCAACGAAATGTCTGTATGAACAGTTTATGTGAAAAACATCTGAAGTCCTGAAAGTGACCTTTTTTGTGAATGAGAAGTCATAGGCAACTCTACTGCTGAGTATGCAGAAATTTTGCTGTGCTTTTGTGATTCTGCCGGCCTGTCAGCAGGCCATTAGTGCAATTTGCATTTTTAATGTTTCTGTTAATGCACATGGAGTGCTATTTTCAATGTGTACACATGCATCAGAATTTGACTCTAAACGATTCAATAACAGCTTTCGCTTTGCTTTGCTTTGCTTTGATTTAATAGCAGGGACTGTTCACAGGGAAAATTCAGGAATTGTTCAAAGGATTGTAATGTACACATTGTTTTATGTAAACGCAATCAAGTCCATGAAGGTGTCAAGAAAACAACAATAAAAGCGACAGAGACACTTGGTGTACAAGTTAGATAAAATATAATAAAGCTTTAAAATATCCTTTAAATGGTGAGCCAAACCTCTCTTAATGTCTGTTACACTATAACTTAGCAGGACAACAGTCAGCATGCACTGACTGAGACTCAAAGCTGTGGGCTCAATTTAAAACTCAAAGCATACCATGCAACCAGCTGTGATCACCTGTATCATGACAGGAAAGATACAGTATGATTTTAAACTTTTACGCCTAATTTACCTTTATTTTGTATGCGCAAGTGCCTAGCAAGTTAGCATGAGCAAACACATTGGGCTCTAATTTCGTGGCGCGGCGCAGGGCAGGTGCGCCTCGCCTGCGCCTGGTCCACGAAATTAGAGCCCATTATCCTAATTGTGTTTGACTGGTCTCCCCCAGCAATGAACACCTATCAGTCACTGTCTTTTGTCACTGCACACAAGCACTGAGATGCCAATAGTGAAGGACAAGCCCTTAAAACTTTTGATAATGTTTAATATAGAAAGTATGTGAGACCTAAAATTAAAATTTTAAAAATAATTACTGTCAATACATTTAAAACCTTTATGAATGTTTACTTTCATTAATTGAGACTGTAGTGAACCACATCATTATCTTACCTTTATGCAACACAAACAGCTGTTCAGTCCATCCAGGGAAACACAATTAGGCCAGGGTTGCCAGGTCTGTTTGACAAAATCAGCCCACTGGCCAATCAAAACCAGCCCAAAACTAGACCAGTGGCCAGTTAGATTAGCCCCAAACCATTTACACTGCTCCAACAACACTGCTATATGTCCTGTAATACCTACAAAGGAACACTAGAGCTTTAGTGTGCCAGCAATAGAATCATGTTTTCCAAAAACTAATTCTGTGTAATCTAATATAAAACATACATTTTTGGTTGTTTCCTTTCTCTTTAGTCTAAAGCAGCATTTCAACTGTCTTATTTTGTCTTCAACATTTTTTTTGTGGTTTTGAAGGTCATTTTGGTGCACTGAATCTTTCATTTGCAGCACCAACAGCTGCTGCAGCTTTAGAATCAAAACCAGACACAGGTTAAATCAGGTCTTTTCCTTCCCCCCTCTCTACATTTCTTTGCTTTCTACAATTCCTATTTATTCAGTGTCATGTTCCTCTTGGGCTGCTAACTAGCGAGCTAGTGAGTTGTGGCTGAGTTGGGCTGAAAGGCAGGTGCATCACCACCATGGTGGATTGACTGAGAGCAGCAGATGCTATGTGTGCATGAGTGGGCATGTATGTTGGTTTGTAACATTAACATGTCCCTGTGTGTACATGCTGATATGAAATTAATTTTTAGGATTATGATCAATAAAATAATTAATTTGTGGATTTTTATTGATTCATAATTGATGTAATTTACCTGCAAAGTAGGTCAGCCCAACCTGCGAGCAAAGCATTCAGCTCATTTTAAAATTAGCCCTACTCTGCTGGGAAACTGCAGGCCTGGCAACACTAATTTAGGCAGAGACAATACAGACTTTCATTTATGTTTCTATTCTGTCAGTTTGATTGACATTAAATATCATATGGGAAAATGAAGGATTTTTTTTTTTCAGTCTGTCATAACAAAGTCTCTGTTTATCAATGGATATAAATGTACCTATACCTATCTCACCATTAATATGATAAATATAAATAAAAAATATAAAGAGAAACATGAATAAATTAACATAAAAGTCCATGTGCAATGCTTAAGAGGTGGCTCAGTTCAGTGGTTAAACGTCCAAAGTGAGTACAAATAGTGCACTGAAATTTCACATGTGGGGTCCCCAACAATTCTCAATGTGTAAAGAGAAATGTTCTTCCTTTGTTAACATATAACATTATATAAATATTTTTTGACAAAAATAATCCTTAAATTATATCCCTAAATATATTCACAAAAATTTTACAAATATTGCAGTGAGAATGCTTCTTTTTTATATTGTGATAAGTGTTGAATGTTTCATTATGTCATCTGTCATCTCAACCAAATCCTTACAATATCCTCAGATGGTGCAAATGCTCTTCTATTGTTGACATATTACATAAGAGAAACTTTTTTAAAGTATGTCCATTTATTTGAAGCCTCAATAAAATCCTAAAAAAGCAGTTTTGGAATGCTGCATAGAGAATGTTCTTACCTTGATATCATCGAACATAATTTCTGGCCCTGACACCATCCTCACATCATCCTCCAAATGTTGAAGTTGAAATTGTACCTCCAATGTTTACATTTAAACTTATAGGAATATTAATTAAAATGATAAACACTATTAAAAGTATTCTTTGTAAATAAAAACTTTCTGTTTAACAAAATATCACCTGATGTCTGTAAGCAGGTTCTGCATAGCTGTTAGGGTTCATAATTTAAAACATACTGGGCCCTATCGTACACTTTCTGCTGTGCGCCAGTGGCGCATTGGGTGGGGAAAGTTTCACATTAATTCAGGGGAGTTTCCAGGTCAACCTTTGCCACCTTGTTCCAGGAGCAGCAGAGGAATCCTGC
>JAQMCX010000644.1:0-10350 GCA_029814765.1 Acanthurus leucopareius | reverse complement strand
AAAAAATTAAAAAAATTTACAAAATTTCTTTAGATTATGTTTATTCAATCTATTTTAAGAAATAAAAACACTCCAAACATTTTTTTTCCTAACTGGCATCATAATGCGTACCATAGCTCAAAGCATACCAAAAAGTGCATGAAAGACTAAAACTTTAAGACGGATGTAATCTCAGAATACACAGCATGTACAGTATGTGCATTTAAGAGAGTATTGAAAAAAAACCAAACCCTAGTAGACTTACTTTAGTATACACTAAAGTCTGCTGTAACCTAACAAGGTACTTGTCACAAGATGGAGACAGAAATATTGACTCAGTTAATTTTTGTTTGTTTGTTTGTTTGTTTGCTTTTTAAAGGAAAGCGTGAACCAAAAAAATGTCAAAATTTTGAGGTTTTGGCATTCTGTGGAAGGAAGAGGATAAACTCAGATGACTGGTTAGAATGGCAAAAAATTTTGTACAGGCATGCATGCTTCCCACTCGATGTATTAGCTGATTTCAGGGATCCCCTAACTTTTCCTGCAGGGCCATCATTCTGGAACGCCACTGTGTTTTTCATCAGTTTGATTTAAAGCATTGCTTTTCTTATCATCTGTAATGTTTACTCCTCCTTAGCCCAGGTTAGTTTTTACCGAAACCGGTAATAAATGGTGGTGTGTGTAATGTAGTGCTGTGGAGCTTTTTACACCCGATCCTCAAGTTAGAGAGCGCAGCAACTGATGATTAAGGTGCAGAGTGACTGACACAGAAAACATTTTAATACTAACAAGTCAGAGTTCCATTAAAAATGATTTTTAAATTGATATTTTGAGGTTAAATTCTGTCACAATATTTCTTAAAACCAGAGAATGTTGCTTGGATTGAATTACTCCTACTTCTACAAGCTCTCCAAAGATCCAGACATGATGCTTTAAAAAAGCCTACACCCTCTAACTGCTAAAAAAGTTCCAGTATGTCTTCATTTTTCTCACTTCTGAGGACATTGGAACTAGGGAGGAGCATCCTTGGATGAGGACCGATGACTTCAGTGCAACTGGCAGATGCAGACAAACCTGATGCTGTGGACCAGAGCTCTCCAACAACAATACAGAGACTCTTTTCAGTGTGTAGGGCCCCAGTCAATCCACATAACTGCAGTGGTACAAAGGCAGCTTTGTGCTCAGCATTAGGGGACATTGGCCATGGGACTGGGAAATGTGTTATGAGGCTCGGGATGCTTAACATGGTAGTAAAGACCTTTGTTTGGCTGGGTATCGAACTGCCGTGCTATTTTGGTACAGACACAAATGAGTCATAGCTCTTAGTATTGAAACTGTTACTTAATACTTTTATTAGTATCTGCACGGATTCAAAGTCTTTTTTTATTTCTTCAGTCAAAAATGTCTTGATTTACAGAATAACATTTTATTAAGACAAAAGTTTTAAGTGGCTATTTTGGCTATTTCATTTAACTTTTAAAAGTGAGATATTTGTTACAAAAAAAAAAGTTAAACATTTGAAAATATAATTTTAATCTTAATTTTAATGCAGTTAAAAGTTTTCCTTGAGATTTAAACTGCACCAAATTACTGGCTAAAGTGTTACTGAAAGTGGTACACAAACATTTTTATTTGAAAGCTTACCTACTTATTTTATTTGAATTATTATAAGCTCTTTAGTTATGGTCCTGCTAAGTCTCACATTATTTAACACAAAATAATTTTGATTGGCAAAGATTTATAAATGTTAAATAAAGAGGTCTGAAATATTTTTAAACAATGCAAACATTATAAATAACACAAACACCTTAATTGTGGGATACTTTTTCCATGCTGGGATCATTTTAAGACCTGAGATTTCTCTGTTTGATTTGGTTACAATGACATAAGTTTCTGTTATTTTTCCACCAACCTTTATTTTCTATTTGTAAATATGGCGATGAAAGACTTCAGATTTAACATACTACTGGATAGTTGCAATACAACACTACTAACAATAGCTGTTATATTTGAAGCGTAAAAAACTGATATTGTGTAAAAAATTCTAATAGGATAATGTTTAGCTGATTATCCAGCATCCCTTAAAATTAACATTGTGTCTTTTTGTTACCTCTTTGTCATTTTGCATGGCACTAATGCACCTTAATACTGGTTGCCACATACCATTAAAAAGGATGATAGTAGAGACACGAGAAGACAAAATAAATAGCTAGCTAGTTACTACTGCAGTGTGAGGATATGACTTTGCTGTGAAAGCATGCTGGTGGAAAAGACAGACCAGAGTGAGCCACTATACCAAAACAGTTTGGAAGTCAAGTTAAAATGCCGTTGCTAAAACTCTGGTCTACTAACATTTTATTCAGCTGCAAAGGCAAACACAATAAAGTTTAAGACATTTTAATGACAGTATCATTTTTGAATTATTATTTCAGGAGAGCAAAGCTGAAAAGAGAAGCATAATATGGTATGGATATCTGTGATTTTATATCCAGATCTATGCATCTGTGTCTTTACTTTCAGATGTTCTTTTGAATTTTAAAAATGTAAGGAGAGCAAGTACTTAGTGGTTGTTTATTTTTCCATTATAACACCAACAGGAACTGAATACTAATATCCAAAAATCAAATCTTGAGTAACAGACTAAATGATCAGTGCAGCATGTTTTGTTTTTCTAGATCATGATGGAATCTGATTAAAAGTTATTTCTAATTACACATTCTGTGCTTGACTTTCCATGCAAAGTGTTTCTGGAGTTTATCAGTTCCTAGTAAACATAGAAACAAATCTCAAGAAAAGATCATGTTTGACCCATAAACAATTATGAATTTATTCTCTTTGTGTTAATTGAAAAACCTGCACAAAAAAGACACTGATTCATGAAAAGTATAGTTCTGCCTTCTAGTAGGTGAGCTGCTGTAGCCAGATGGAACTTTAGTCATCCAGCCTTGATAAAATTAATACTGGGGACAATGAAGGAAGAGCAGACCTTGGCTGCAAGAGCTCCTGAAGGCCTGTGGCTCACTTGGAAAGGTGCATGACTAACATGCAGCCAAGATGGGTGACAGTTGAAAGTAACAGCAGACAGATATTCAGCTTTGTTATGTACCTCCCATACTGCCTGACGGTGGTGAAGGCTGGTGATGTTTTGTCTGCAGTCATAACACTGGCAGAGATATTAGGCCTGAGCTGAGGGTATATTTTGTAAAAGATTCCTTGTGGTCTGAGCTATTTGTAGAGGGATAGGGGGCGACCCACTTAGAACCATTTGGATTAAGAAATGGGTGTAACTCAAATTTTAAGTCTGCTGTGTTAAGCATTAAGGATTAGACTGGGGGACATGAAGCTTAGAGGTGCAGCCACGGTGAGCACAGACATGTATGTACATGAACTGACATAGATGGTGACAGCTTCATTTCAAAGCTCCTAGCCAGATACCTACATTGTTCTGGGGTAAGGTGGGGTATGGCCTGTCCTCGCACCAGCCGGCATGTGGAGCCGTCTCCACCACAGATGCCACAGTTATCCTCCTTGGCACCACTGGCCAGCTGACGATCACAGCCCACCTCCTGCACACACATCATAAATACACACTCAGACAGCGATATGGGGCTGACCATCTGATGAAGACATGGAAAGACAAAAGAGCTGGATGTACAGTATGCTCAAAGTAGGTTGATTTTATGTAACACTGATAAAGTCAAAACTCACAGTCACAGATGGTCAGAATTTCATTCCTTCATTAGTGAAAAAAACAAACAAAACTTACAGTTAAAATTATTTCGTTTATAACTAACAAATTATTTCTTATTATTTATTTCTGAGTCATTTATCAAATATAAATACCAAATATTGGTAGACAGTGGTCCAATGTCAGGATTTTCTCTTCTCTGTGATGTGACTGTGGAGCAGCATGCCTCTGGGAAGGCAATGCCAGTCAGTCCAAAGGTTCACCACAAATGTTAGATCCCCAGAAAAAATTGTTAGCTTGCTGGTGATTCTTTAACTTTTCAGCTGTCATGGGTAATAACAGTACAGGATGTCATGTCCTTCATGGCCATGCAAAACTAATGGCACCATTAGCGTAAGCTCTACTTTGTGTTTTAAGAAAATATTTTTTTGTCATCAAATACAATCATACTTGACTAACTGACTGGTTACTATCTGTCTGATTTTATGTTTGCTCATGCCTCTTTATTAATGTGCCTATTTTTAGCAATATTGCCATGATCTCAGGTTACAGCATTTGCTTTGGTCAGCACATTCTTATCAGTACTACTAGACTGCGAAAACCTGAACCCAAAGCTGTAATAAGCCATAATGAACTGTTATGTTTTACTTTATACATACCTGCTCAACAGAAGTGTGTTGACACCGAGGTTGTAAACATGACAAGACCATTTTACACACTTTTTGAAGAAGGCTAAAAAACAGCAAAGCCTGTACTCAAACTTTTCTCCATTTAATATTTTTCTTCTTTATAACGAGCGCTGCTAGCAATGTTGTTGATTCTTGATGGGCTGTGGCAAATAGGTGAACCTTAGACTTAGCTTCACTGATAATACTGAATATTAAATTCCATGTAAACATTTGATAATATAGACTGTTGTGAGTTTCGTGGGGCTTTGACTTGTGTGGAAACTCATATCATTTCTATTTATACATTTGGACATTCATATTTGAGGGACAGACACCAGACATCAGCAGACATTTCCTTAAACCTTAGACTCTTGTCAACTCTTGTTTAAGATTTAAGTATTTTTTGACATTTGATTGACTAAATTATTAATCATTATTAAAAAAATAATCCATACATTAATTAAAAGTAAAAAAAAACAGTCCCTGCACCCAAAAATTAAAATTGTATAAACATCACTTTTACTTCAGGGTTAAAGGCTGCCTCCATCTGTGCTCTTTCTGATTTTTTTTTAATTAAAACCCCCACTCAGCTGTTAGAAATAGGCACATATTTAAGGTTTACTGATGCCCTCATGTTACCTTACTCACACAAAGAGGTTAACTGACAGTGTTAGCATTAAATATGTTTTAGCATGTGTATACCTGAAATATTTCAGCTTGAAGGTGGATTGGTGCTTTCATATTATTATAAAACTCCCCAGCTCAACGAAGAGTGACAGAGAGCAGCAGAGGTTGAGTCAACTAGACAGTGAATGAAGAGGAGAAGTATCATCAGCACAAAAACAGTCAATACTATTTCACGGTGGCTACGTTGCAGTCTTCGGCGCTCAGTGATAGACACGCAGTGGATTGTGAAGATGTGTCAGTGACAGTGAAGGACAGTAATCCTCCGCTCTTGAAAGTTTTAGCTCTGGCAGAATTTAATGTGGTTTTTGGTCTATTCAGAGAGGCCATCTGCAAAGTCTATCCATCTTTTGAAGCAGAGATGAATGCTTATTTGTAAATAATCTCAGATCTGGCCTACAGAAAAAACACAGATTTATAAATATCACAGTTTCTGCAAAAGCTGCCATGTTCATTCAGAGGTTCAATTCAAGACTGAACTATTCAGTTGTTGATCTGACTCTCATGCGTAGGTTTTTTACAGGTCATCAGTCTCTCTCCAGCTCAATCTATGGCTCCTTCGCTCACTCCCCCAAAAGTACCCAAAGTCACCTACCAAAGTCTGGTTCTACAACCTGGGGAGACTAAGTTGATGCTGCTCTCAACCCCTTTATGTTATAACTAAAATGAAATTCTGTGCAGATTCTATAAATAACCTGCAGTCTGCTCTGAGGGAACCTGAGATAGTTAATGCATTTCAAGAAAAAGATGTTATGAAGGGAGTCATGACTGGCCCATTTGACAAACTGCCATGTCCTACACCATACATTAATCCCATGGGTATAGCTAACTGCAAATATTCTGGGAAAAGGTGTCTAATCATTGATGTGTCTGTTTCTCATAATGACAAAGCTCTTAGTATCAACAATCTCATTCCTTTGCATCCTTCTCATCATCATCTTATGCATTTGCTGGCGCTTTGCAACCCACCTCCGACCAAACTCCTCCTTGTATGCTGGGTCTGCCTGCTCTATTCTATACACCACTGGGGGTTTTCTGCTGCTCTCCCTGCCTTAGGCTTTCTTTGCCTTGGGCTCTCTATGTTTTTTTTTTTATGGACAGGCCGGGAGCTGTCACAATAGGGCAATATCGCCAAATTTAACTTGCTGCAAATGGAAATAAAAGTAGATTTTTTTTTTTTTTTACTATAGTTGTTCTGACTGAAAAGACATAAATTAATCGTCCAAACATTTGCTTCATTTTCACAGAATCTTCTTAATACGTTAGTAGTATAGTTTTAGCCTTAATCTTAGAATAGAAAAGTAATACTATTTTAGGGTTATCTACCCCAAAGCACTATGTTACAATTTGTATTAGTTAAACACTTCTCAGTATGTATTGAAGTATACTGTATGTCAGTGATGAGACTGAGCCAGATTCTTTCATGCCCTTTTTCCTCTGGTCCAGCCTCTCCTCAGTCCTCTGGCTTCCCACTGCATCCCATTCATCCAATCACTGCCTGAACTCTGTCCCTTTATTACGTCTCATCCCACTCAAAGATGGCACTCCACTTTATTGTCCATCTTGATCATCTTGCAGGCAACCCACCCAACTCCACCTTCCGTCAAGAGACTTCGGACTCCATGCCATGGTTAGGCTCAGTCACCTTCCTGCAGAGCACACTGCCAGGATCTGCTCCAGCCTCGATAGTACCGTTCATGAAGTCTGAGTGTGTGCCAGAACTTGTGTCATTTCATGTGAAATATATATCATTTCCACAGATAAAAGAGGTGGAATATCACATGAAAATGAGAACACAAAAACATAAGTTTAATGTTTTGCTTAGATGTATTCTTGTGGAGTGTGTGACAGTTTGAGACTTATTCTTTCAGTCTCAGCTCTGATGGGGTCAAAGTAGGGTTGCCAACTCCTTGAAAAATAAATAAGGGACACCTCATTGGCAGGGCCTGCCGACCCCTACCGGCATGGTGATATATTTTTGCCTTTCCAAATATGGGACGATTCCGTTTTTTAAGGGACATTTGGCAACCCTATTTGTCAGGGTGCCGTCAGCTCATTGGTCACAGAGCAGGAGAGGCAGGAGATAAATTTGCCGTAACATCTAATACAAAGCGCCCCATAATTCATTAATTCTATTGACATCGACACAAACTTTTGTTTCCAAATACGGGACGATTTCGTTTTTTAAGGGACGGTTGGCAACCCTAGGGCAAAGGGACTGTGGAGCAGCAAAATCAAACATAAAAACAGCCTAAATATAAAACATAAATCAAAGTGGTAACGAGCCTTAACTTTATATCTTTTAAGTCCAAAAAGTAATTCATGTTTTATTCATTCTCCACATCATATGACTCAAGAGGCTGACACTGATAATCATACATTAATCAACATTTCTCATCTAACAATTGTCAAGTTAAATTAACAAGGTTTCCAGGATAGTCTTTTGTGATGGTGATGTCGTTTTCTGAGACCTGATTGATCTGATTGATAAGGAGGCGTTACATTAAACCTGAGCTTACCTCAGTGTCTGCAAACCCTGCTTCATAGTGCAGGCCTCTGGTCTGATCCCCTTTAAACCAAGGAATTGTTTTTTTGTTTTTTTTCTTTTGTTTTTTTTTAAAAATTTACTTGTGTACAGCTTGATTTCATGCTGCTCTGTGGTTTATTATTAATACATATACACGCAGTGGAGGAGGGACTGGCCTCATTCCGTCACTGGCAAACATCCTGCTACAGAATCACAGAGGCCCAGCAGCTCTTTCTCTTCTGTTTCCATCACCAGGTGATGCTGTTACCTGCCATGCCCAGAGCCCTCTCTGCATGCTGGGGATGACAGAAGCTGATGTTTGACACACATCCATCATCCATCTCCCACTACTGCTGTAAAAAGAAGGTGTGTGTGATTGGTCTGATTGCTTGGAGGGTTTTTTCGTTCAAAGGCGCACCAGAAACAGCCAGTGAAGTGAGTTTGTTGAGAAATGCTTTTGCTTTTACTCAGGAAAATTCTCACTCACCATCCAAACTTTCAATTAAATAATAACTCCAGGGTGAGAGTGCCAGCCAAACTACCCTAACCTAAATGGAAGATGATTACTTTTTGCAGCTTGTTAGAAATGAGCTCCATTTGTAAATTTTTAGTCTTGCTTTGTTTGTCTGCTCTCCTTTTGTTCCTTCCCTACCCTGGTCATTGCCAAACAGCCATGAAACACTGACACACTTCTTTAGGGAGAACAAACCTTTATGAGTGTCTTATTGTATATTTGTACTCTTTGTATACCTAGTTTGGGTTTCATCAAATTCACACACAACAATATTTTTGTCCTTGACATACATGTCATAAATGTGGACATGAAAATTATTGACAGTCGTTGATCGACCTCAAGTTAAAAAAGAATGAAAAGGAAGAGGAAACAGCAACTCTGGACTTTCTCTGAAGGGTCTTTTCTCTGGGGTGACAACAAAAATATATTTTAGTTTAAGGATACTGCGGTCACCATCTTTGTTACCATGGTTGCAGGTATAGTTCACTTCTACAGTAAGAGGTGAGATCATGTTTTCTTTTTTGACACACAGTCCCCATGTCACTCTGTAACAATACAATACTATACAACAGGCTGACTCCCCTCACTAAGTCCATTTGTCATCTCCACAGTCTAACTGAACAGAATCTCTCTCTCTCTCTTTCTCTCTCTCATTCTCTTTCTCTCTCTCTCCTTCACTCACTCCATACCTTACTTAGCATTACTGCAGCTACCTGTTCTGTCTCTCCACTGCAGTGCAATGAATCATTCAGAAGCTGGATTCTTCCGCTTGTTCACTGAAATACAGCTCACTTTCTGGGTTGAGCATGATGAGAGAAGCTTAAACTTTTGATAATGTAGGGACATGGCTTAATTAGCATTTAGAGGAAGATTTAGATGGTCGACTATTAACATTAATCCCAGAACTCAAGTATTTCTTCCTAATAACAGCATTACTCAGGTTAACATCATGCTTTAGTCATATTACTTGATTAACTTACTTTTTCACAAATGTAGTTATGCTGGCCCTTAACATCCAGTCCCAGGATGAATTCAATACATAAAAGTGTTTCGTCTGTTTTTTTGTTTGTTTATTTATTTACAGGTTTCAGCACCAAAACACCTTAGTAAGGAAAAGATCATTGATTTTACATTTTTATTTCACCTTGATTTTGCACAGTAGTTACAAGTCATGTTTGAGACTCACCACGCTCTTGTAACCTCCACCCCTCTGGGCAAACTCTCCCTACTATATTGCCTTTAAAAATGAGGGAATATATTTGTGAAATGGCTCTTATTCTTTCATGGTAAACTTGATATTTTTGTTAAACCTACTGTATTAGAGCTGGAAGTTTTTCCCTCAACCATATTTTGACAGTGTTGTTTCAAATTTATCCGTCAGGATAAAAAGGCAAACTTATTTAGGTCTGTTTTTTTCACAAACAACAATGGCTCTGTGCAGAGACTGGCATGTAAATGGTTGAAAATTCTACAGCTGAATGAGTACTTTGTTGCTGTGATTAGGATTAAAGTTAGTATTTATTTGTAGTATTTTGTAAAACAGTTTAAGGGAGGGAATATTTTTGTCCTAAAGGTGTAAGTCATCAGCTATTTGAACAGGGGCCCTGGAGAACAGCAGGATGAAATGACACTAAAGCAAGACAGCATAGGGATGTATGGACCATATAAACTTCATAGCAACTGTATCCACAAACACACATTCCAAAGCAAAGAAAGATGAACAGTTTTTACATGCTAATTGGTGTGTATACAAGCAAAACACTACATTACTTGGCAAAGCAGTGGTTGTATATCTGTATGACTGTCATTGAGTGAGCCTTGTGCTCTGTAAAATGTCAAGTAATTGTTGCTGCAAGCCAAATTCCCCAGGGGGACAAATACTATATGTGTCTATTAATCTGATAAATTACTTTCCACATGTTAAGAATAACTGGTTTGAATATGATATTTAAAGAAACACTGTTTGTGTATATGTGGACAGGCAGCTGTAGGACTCTTGTTAAGAGCAGGGAAACTGAAACTTATCTCTGTGAGTGCCAGGGCCATGATCTGATTGAAAGAGCTACACAAATATGATGCATCACCTTTTTTACCATATAGTGGTATTTTTTCGAAACACAGAAACTTGTGTAAAATGTTGCTCTACAGCAGTGCTTCTCAAATAGTGGAACGGCCCCCTGTGGCTCCGTCAAGGGGGGCGCGTTTGACCTCGAGGAACATGCTTTTTTATTTTTTTATTTTGATTTTTTTTACTGTCCTAGAATAAAGTGCAATTGCACCTCCACTACAT
>JAQMCX010000643.1:0-10361 GCA_029814765.1 Acanthurus leucopareius | reverse complement strand
TTGTTTCTGCACCAACAAGATGACGCAGCATGTGAAGAGAAGACAGAAAAAAAACAGAAAAAGAGACAGATATCAGCACCTCGGTGTCATCATATGAACACGCCGCTTGACAGAAGCTCTTATCTGCAGCAGCTCACAGTGCGGAGACAGAGCACGGACTTTGAGTCTAGATGGTCCCGGTGGAAATAAAAACCACCGACCGTGGAGGAGATGCTCGACTCGTTGAACTTCACAAGACTTCAGCGCCTGTTTCTCTGCTGTCTGAGGCTCCGTCAGACACTTTGCTGACAGTTTGCTCTCCAGCCATTTAAAGTTTTTTACACTGAGACACACGATTCAGATGGTTTTTCCTAAAGCTGGAATATCTGTCATGTGTTAAAGCAAATGACACTGCATTTGAGTGAAATGCAGAGATTTTAATCAAAGTCTGAGCTGCTAAAGATGCAAATCGATATCAGCAATGACAAAAGGATTCTGTGTAAAGCTACAGAAGTTGTTTATAATGATGAACCCCAGTTAATTACTGCTTTCCTGCAGTTTCCTTCAGCTCTGTGGAGCATTTTAGTGTCTTTCAGCTCAGCTGTTTGGTTTTACAGCCGAGAACTTTACTCTCACTGTTCTCAGCAGTTCAGCAGTTTATTGCAAGAAAAGCTCCTATAAAAACCACATTATGCTTCCTGTCCAGCAGAAAGACGGACTTACAGACTATCTAATGAATGTGTGGAGTTTCTATCAGCTTAAGAGCCACATTTTTCTCTTGAGGAAACAACTCTGAGTGGTAATATAACAGGTGTAAATAGGCAACTGTTTGTTAACATGTGATATCAACTTTAAAAGGTGACGTGTTCCTGATGAAGCGTCACATCATTAATCTCTGATTAAATAACTGCTGGAATACAAATCAGGAGAATATATTCAGTGTGTAACATTTGTGATAACACATTATAAAAAAATAACAAAGAGATCTGTGTGTTTTTTATGGATTTCTACAGCGTTAATCCGGCAAATAAATCAACTTCAAACATGCAAAACGTAACTTTTCTGAAGAAGAACTGAAAAAGGATCTGATAAAATATCAAGCAGGGTATTAAATAATCAATAAAAATAACACAAACCTGACAATTAAAATCTCAAATGTGTATAAAAGTGAAAGAAATCAGACTGACGTTTGGTTTGAGTCGCCTTTCTCTTTGACATTATGTCCGGATTTTGGATTAAAAGTCCAACGACGATGGTTGAAAATAATGCAAACACACAAATAATTCATCCACTGGCTTTATGTGTTTGCTTTAAGCAGAACAAACTTAGTTTATCCACTGCAAACAAACCGAAAATCATAAATATTCAAATGTTAATCAACTAGTCATAATAATTCACTGCACTACACCAAACCTCCCCTTCAGCTCTTCATGCATTCAGTCATTTTTAATCCTACAAGCTTTAATCAGAGGTTTAGAGGTAAATCCTCTCCACTAAATAAGTTTCTGTTCCGTTTACTGAGGCGTGTTGCAGAGGACAAAGCTGCCTGATGACTTAATGGATTTAAACCGTTCAGAACGAAGAATTAGATTTATTCTGGAAGTCTCTCAGTGACCTGTGGAAGAGAAATAATTCATGGAGAAATAAAGCGACGGAGACTCTGAAAGCTTCATAACTCCAAACAGAAATAAGGTTCATAAATAAAGTGCAGTCCAGTGAAATAAAATGTTGGGAAATAATAAATATTTCTTCACAAAAACAGAAAGAAACAAGAAAAATAGACTGCCAAATTCATAGCTGGTCACATTTCTCATGTATAAAGAAATTCATGTGTAAAAATGTTGTTTCACATTAAAAATGGAAAAGAAATTATAACATATTTAAATCAGAGTCCAATGATAAATGCGTCACACATTTCACACCAAAAGGCAGATTAACGAGCTCTACTTAAAGCACAAAAGACATTAGATCAGAAGAAAAGCACAAGATATTTAAAAACAAATTAAAATGATAAGAACAAAATGAAATATTCAAAAAGAAGAGATAAGAAGTCATTGAAAACGAGGCCGAGGACGATAACCGAAAAGTTGCTGGAGGCGCTGAAAGAGCCTCGTTTTCACAGAGTGTTGTGAAAGATGTTAAACTCTGCCGTTCGCTTGCTTCCTGCTGTTTCTGCGCCCTCGTCGGAGCTGCTGTTATTGTGTTGGCAAAGATGCAAACAAACAAACAGGGTCGTACGATTTGAATTAAGGGGGGGTTTCCTCGATAACTCTGCATCAAGAAACTGACACATTTACACTCATTTAAAGTCTTAATCTGAAAAGAAACACAGCCGGAGTCCTGCAGCTGTAAATCAGATAAAACTCTCCAACAAGCAAAAAGCTCAGACTTAAATATGAAACATGTGACATTCAGACTTTGTAACGGCCTGAGGAGCAATTAATCATTCCAGATGAGCAACTGAAGGCTCTTTACGACCTGAAACGCAGCTAAAGAGCAAGCAGGTCGCGGCTGAGTGAAGGCTGATTGGATCAAAGCTGTCACTCCTGCAGAGGCGACAATAATAAGAACCTATTAAGAGTGTAATTGGGGATAATTAGTAGCGACTCATAAACCTGCTCTCCTCCTCAAATAAATCGTCGTTCTGCCTTCCTGCACGTCTGCAGGAACGCTGCTCAGCGACGACATGTTGAACATGTTCGGCAGCAGATATTTGTTGTCTACGTTCGTGATCCAAGAAGAATCTGACAGCTGTGGAGTTTCAGAGCTTCACAGTCTTGAGAGGAAATGTTGCTACAGGAGCTGACAGGTTGACAGAAACTCTACTGGGAACACCAGAAATAGTGCAAAAAGGTTTTACTCAAAAGAGTATTTGTCTCACTTCCTATCAATTTCTAATGACGTCTGCACCAAGGACGAGTTCAAGTGAACTTCTCCTGTTTCTGTGGGATCTTCAGTCATATGTGGTGGATCTGAGTTTGACTTTGTTCAGCTCTGACTGGGTGGATGTGCTCCGTCTGCACCGGGTGGGTGAAAGAATGGAGGATATTATTCTACAAATCACTTTATTTAGCACACAAACAGGAGCGTTGTTCTTTTATCCTGTTTGCAGTTTGTTATTTAAACGTATACTTTGGATTCATTCTCCTGTCGGTGCCCTCGACCACGGCACTGGCTAAGAACTGGAGTTGGTAAATGCAGAAAAATACATATTTCACTCTTCTTCTAAGTTTATTTATTTCCCACCTCAGATCACATCATAAACAGCAACGTCATGTGTCTGAATAACTTAAAGGTTAAACTCTGAAATAATGAGGCATCCATCAGATTGGTTGCAAATAAGCAGCATTTTTCGGTTTGAAAACTACACAAGGACTCGAAGGCACTCTCTTAAAAATTTAAAAATGCCTTTATTGTCATGGTATGGTCATGCTGGACCTGTTTTTAAAGGTTTTTAACATTTTTAAAATGGTGCGTTGGAGTCTTCTTGTGATTTTTCAAGTCTCAGTTAATCTCAATCCAAAGAGCACCTCAAACACACTGACTCTGAGTCCAGGAAGTGCTTCTTTTTTTGCTTCTTTTCTTGCATTTTTTGGTTATCGAAGAGCTGATGAAATCATCAGTTTAATATGTGAGTATTCATGGGAGAAATCAGAAGTCCTAAGCTGGATGATTGATGTAAGCTGCACGCAGGAGGCTGACCAATAAAGTAAGCAGGCGATTTGAAGGAGGATCAATAGAAGTGAATGACCAAATTACACCCCGATTGTTAACCTGCAACCCTGAACTCCCCTCTCCATCCTCTGCAGGAACAAAGAGGTTGTAGTTTACTCTGCCTGACTCATTGATTGATGTTTGTAACAGTTAGAATCTATCGGCCATCATGAATCTGATATCTGATATTTGACTGTATATTGATGAACTCATGTCGCTGTCCGTGGTGCTGAAGCAGCAGAGGGACTTGAAGTGAACCTTCAGCTTTCAGTCCTGCTTTTCTTTAAGTTTATTAGGATTAGTACTTAAAATATATACAATATACTCTATTATTTAGATTCTCCAACTGGGCAACATCTCTTGTTATCATATCAAATAATAATACCAAAAATTAAAAGGCAGAGAGGATCTAATGCAGAGATCTTAGGAGATAACTTTGTGAAACTTTATAGGAGATTCTGTTTATGAATATATGATTTTTTATGGAGATTGATCCTTTCTGGGGACTGAAAGTCAGAACATCTCATCTCTTCCTCTGTTTAACTTTGATTTATTCTTTTTTTTCCTTGCGAGTCCTCTCACTATCTAAAAGAGCAACGATAAACCACCTTTGATCATCTTTGTCCACGTTTGTTGTTATTTTTGTAAAAAAAAAAAAAAAAAACTGATTTGAAATTGCTCATCTTTTGATAATTAATTGAAAGAAACCTGCAGTAAAAAGGGGGTGACTGTTAATTAACTGCTCATCACTTACACTCTCTCCGGAGACGCTGCGAGTCACAGAGGTTGGATGCAATAAGCGGAAATCACAGCGCTTCATACTTGAGCGTCGTTGAAAAAGCGACGGAGCTTTTAACGGGCTGTTAGCTGCACGCAGACACACATGCCCCTCATTACTCGTTACCGGATAATGATGTCATTTGGGAGTCTGATCTGTAGCTAATGAAGCAACTGTGCTGCTAAGATACTAAATAATAAACCTGTGGCTTCACATTTAAAGCAAAAAAAAAAGGAGAAGCTCCAAACAAACACGGCGACTCTGTGGATGTCTGGCTCTCTGAGGAGTCTTTATCTGCTGAATGTTGATGAAAACAAACAAAAAAAAACACCCTCACAAGCGTCTGCCGACTTTGTTTCATATAATCTCCTGGTACGACAAGTCCAAGGTCATTTCATCTCAGCCACAACAACAACAACAAGAAGAACAGCAACAAAAAGAGGTGTTTCTGTCCAACGGGAGCCGGGTGTGTGTGTGTGGAGTGTGTTAAGGTGGACGGGCGTCCTTGGCTTGACTCCGGTATCAGAGTCTGAACAGACAGGATGAGAAGTGAGCTCTGATAAAAGAGACGCTGTAAAACTCCACTTATCTCAAAACAACTGCTTCCAAAAAAGAAAAAAAAAAAGGAAAGAAAGATTAAAAACATGAGACTCTGCAGGTTCAATTCTGAATAAAACGACACTTTACTCTCTTTTCTTTAATGAAAAACTCAGCTGTTCGAGCCAGAAGAACTTATTTCCACTCAACTAAAAACATGAATATCAGACGTTTAAGTCGATAAAACCTAAAGCTTTAACTTAATTTCAGGAGGTTTCGGGTGCTGAAAAGAGCTGCGGCTGCAAATAACTTTGGCATCAGCGGATTAAAGGTGAAATGAGGTGATAAATGACTCCTGTTTCTCCTGTATGAACATGATTAAATGTTGCTCATCATCATGAAACCTGGAGCTGTGCCCGGTGCACCGACGCAAGTCTGCAAACATTCAGCCACTAAAAATGTATGTTTTTAACTTTGCTTCTGTGTTTGGGATGGAGATGTCGGTCGGTTTTCATTTTAAAAACTGAAATTCTTATTATCTATTTGATCGATTATCTGCATATTTTGTAAAGATGTTAACTGTCTCAGAAGAAACTTTGCAAGGCTAAAAACAATCATGCATTCACCTACAAAATGATGCATTTCTTAAAAACACAAAGAGTTTTTAAGTGGTTTATCCATCTTAATTGATCAGAAATCGACAAATTTGAAACTTCATAGATTTCTGCTGTTGTTTTTTATTATTTCACACTCTTTAAAAGTGATCAAGACCACATTGCTGATGCTGCTCTCATAATTTTTTTGTTTTCTCAAAGTCTTTGATTGTCAATTTGTTCTTCCGTATTAAAATCGCATTACAGCCTCATGTTAGTTTGCAGCAAACAGTGAAAAACTGCACATTGTCATCTATAAATTTACAACAGGAGCTTAAACGCTGTGCAAACAGGCTTCAGCAGAGTAGTTATCACTTTAGCACCGAGCCCTCGGTGTGTTTTCTCCTGCAGTGAAGCCCTGTGGTCTGTTTTCATACCTATAAAAATGTGTTGATACCCAGCTGAGCCTGCACGCTGCGTAAATTCCTAGCTGCTTTTACACCTCTATGCACCACATTTTAATGATGAGCCTTCTGCCGGCGGAGGAGAGTTAATGTCGACCGTAGTTTTTTTTTTTTTGGATTCTGGGCGCCAGACGTCGGAGCTTAAAGGACGAGTTCTGCTGCAAACAGACGCTCACAAACTCTGCCAGACAAAACACACAAACATGGAGCAAACGTTCAGGACAGGAAGTCTCCAGCTGGAGGATTAACATGTTTACAGCTCTGGATGGCGGCACTGATGGACTTTTGAGTGTGTGTGTGTGTCTGTGTGTGTGTGTGAGAGAGCTAGTGTGAGTTTATGTGATAAATTGTATTTTGATGGTTGTTATTTGTCCCTTTTTCAGCCTCTAAGTGATTATTCTTTGTTTCCTCTCTGGTGAGGAACTGAAGAGATAAAAACCGTCTGAGTTGCCTTGAAGTCTTTTACAGACATTAATGATCCTCAGAGGAAGAAACCTGATTAGTTTAATTATTTCCTGGCTTTTATTTAAACTGTCACCAGGTTTATATTTACAGTTTGAGTCAATAGTTGAACTCAGGTTGAGCTAAGAAGGTGAACATAGTAACATCTGTAACATCTGTAACATCAGCATGATAACGTTGATGTTCTGAGCATGTTAGCATGAAGACATTAGCCCATTTACATCCACTCCATCACCAGTGATCCACTGAAACTTTAGATGAAGCACAACTTATTAAGATTTAACTGTAATTTTTGCCTTTTTTTTGGATTTGCTTGATATTTTCTGATTTGTTAGATTATTCATTGACAAATTCATGAATGCATAATATGTCATTTTTGGCCTGATAGTTTTCCGTTAAAAGCTTTTCCATTTAGCTTTTTTAAAAAGGTCCAAAAAGGTAAATATTAAAGGTTTAATTAGCAAAGAGCACCGCTCTCACCAAATAGTACTACTCCAACTACTAATACCACTAATACTCCTGATACTCCCACACCATGAGCTGCTGGCCTGGTTGTAGACTCTCGATTGTGGCTGAAACTGCAGAGACTCAGTCTGATTTCTGCCTCTGATTGTTTGCTTTAGACTCATTTCAGAAGCTGATCTGCCAGATTGGTTGTCATCTGATGTGCAGTTAAAGTGGGGGGGGTGGGATCGGGACGTGTGATTAATCGCCTAAATGATCAATAATCTGGCTGCAGGATAATTGGATGGATTTCTGGCAGGTCAGACATTTTGGTCGGCCGTCTGTCGTTTGAACTGTTTCACTGTCACGTTTTCATGTTCGTTACAAAATCTAATGAGCTTTCTGTTGATATTGGAATAATATTTTGGATTGAAATAACAAAAGTTTTAGACTTCTGAGACATAAAACTCAACTTCACTGCAGAACAAACCACATTTTCTGCATCTTCCATTAATCTGCTGCTCCATGTTTTTCTCGTATTTTCTTCTTCTTTCTGTCCTGAGCAGAAAATCTCAAAGTAACTCTGCTTCCTCTCTTCCTACCAACATCATTAACAACTCGATCACCTCGTCTCCTGCATCATCCACTGATCAATGAGCATAAAAGTCACAGGCTCAAATCTAATATTTAAAAATCCGTCCTGTCTCCAGACACGAGCCTGCTGTCACAGTGAACAAAGTCATTTTTGGCCAAGAAATCCTCAAAATGGAGCTGAAAACTCTCACAGTGATCGCTGAGGTTTTATCTCATCTGATGTTTCCTGTTCAGAGGTGTTAGGAGGGTTTTTCTGCTCTCAGCCTCGTTTCCTTCCCTGCTTGCTTTCCTTTCCTCCACCAAACCATGTGAAAACAGAAAAATGGCCGCAGGAGAAACAAGACCTCCTCCTCCTCCTCTTCTTCTTCTTCTTCTGCTCTTCTTCTTCTTGTGTGCTGTCATTCTTTCATGGTGCCAGATTTAGTTTCTGTGCTGAGTGTTTCCTCTCGTCTTCTCCTCTTTCTTCCTTCCTTCCTTTTGATCTGAACTCTGACTCTAAAAAACCAAAAAGCAAAAGCAACCAAACGCTAAAGTGTCTGTGCTTCCATGTGTGAGCGTATGTTCCTTAGACATGCCTCTATTTAAATCTCAACCCTCCGGGCAGAGTTTGACGCCCACGTTGAGATTTTTTCTTTCAACCACGTCGTCCCACCGAGGTACAAAATCTCTTTCAACCTGCATCGACTCGACAGAAATCTACGAAAGGCAACGTAACAGTCCACTGCTGGATGTGATCTGTCGCCTGAAGTCAGTTTAATTTCCCTTCTGTGACGGTAAAAAACTGAGAAAACTGATTGCACATCATGTTTTATGTCCCGTTATATCTGCCATGTGGATGAATCAGAAGGGAAACCTGCAGTGAAAAGTAACTGAAGCAAGTTTCCAAAGTAGAGATGCAATTAATTTCTGTCTCCCATGAAACTGCAGAGCCAGCGGTGCTTCTGTTCAGCAGCTTAAAACAGCTCCTGTTCAAAGTCTTTTCATGCTCACAGCAACAATTAAACCATTAGTGAGGACTGTCGGACATGTGTGACGTTGTTGAGGAAAGTTATGCTCTTGTTTCTAAGTAACTTCCTTAAAACTATTTGAAACATTCTCCTGTTATTTGGAGCTTAAAAACATGTTGTGTAAAACCTTCACTTTTTATTATAAGACAGAGAAAAAGAAGCCACTTTTGTTCATTTAGCTCCAAAGTGCAGAGACACTTTTTCTGCCTGGAGGCCAATTAAATCAGGACGGGTGTTATTAAAATGTCACCGATCATAAAAAGTCCTGATGTCTCATTAGCAGGTGAAACGCTGCTTCCAGAGTTTGTGTTGTCCACCAAACACCTGCATCAAAACCAGTTAGAAAGTCATTAAGAAATTTAAAAAAAAAAACAGAATAATGTTTCAGTTCGGCACTCACATTATCATGTTGAGTTTTAAACGCCAGCTTGTCCATTAGCTCTGGGTTATAAGTGGAATATGTAAATATGCAATGTGCATTTTTTATTTGATGTGGTTCCAAAAAAAATGAAATGTCATGGATTATATGGGATTTAGTGGGTTGGTTTTTGCTTATTTAACCAAAAAAAAAAGCTGAACAAAGAAGTAGAGACTTCAGGGGATTTTAGTGCAAATGTTTAATACATGCAGAATGAATGAGAGTGCAGATGAAGTTATTATAAAAACACAGAGAGCAAATATGAGGAACCTGGCAGAGACTGGAGGGTTAAACCAGGTGGATGTTCTGCAGGTCGTTCATTAGTGAAACGTCAAGGTAAAATAATGGCCCATGCACACACACACACACACACACACATAATCAAGGAAACTGGGACACACACTAACATATGGAGGGGGAAGAAGCAGGAAAACATGGGGAAGAAGAGAAGGAGAAGCTGCATCACGACATGGAAACAAACATCACCAACACAGACTGAAACTCAGAGAAAGGATTTTTACCTAATCACACTGAAACACCTTAAAATATTTGTTCAAAGTGGCCACTGTCTCAATGAGAAAACATCAGCATCAGCAGCTGCTTATGAAGACGTACCAGAAGCATCAGAAGTTTCTGAGGTTGAAGATGAATTCGTTTTAAAGCTAAAAAGTCTGCAGATCACGATGTTTCCCTGAGGAATAACCTTATGATTTTCATAGCTAAAGCTAAGCGAGCCTCACACACACGGAGGTGTCGGATCAGGAAGTCAGTGTTATTTTTGCAGCTTTGATTGGTAACCATGTTGGGAGGCAGGAGAAAATGATTTGATAAGGGCGGATGAATCAGAAAAAGCTCCGATGTGTTGCACTGGAGGGCAATTAGAAGCCTGCTCTGCAGGCGAGATGCTCAAGTGAAGTAAGCAGTAACGGCATGAAGGTGAAGGTGTAGCGTGAAAACTGTCAGGCCAAGTGAAGGCTGCTCCACACACCTTCACCTGAAGGAGCACTGCTAAAATGGAAAAAAAAAAACCCAGCCTCTCAGTCATATTTCAAAATAAATTGGGGCCAGTGAGAAGAAATGATTAAAGAGAAAAAAAGGGAAGGTTGAAAGTGTTCGGATATCTCGTGGAGGATGAGAGGAGAGAAGAAACGAGAGGAAATGAGGAGCAGAAAAGGACAAAAGAGCAACAGCTGAGGAGGAAGAGAGCACGACAGGAGGCGAGGAGGCAAGGAGGAGGAGGAGGGAGGAAGCATGTTGACTCCGGCCCTCTCATTATAAAGGTCATTAGTGGGTGCTCTCCTCTGGGTGCTGATTAATAACATCATTTAGATCAAAAGGACGCTTAACTCCAGACCTCTGAATTATAGTTCA
>JAQMCX010000642.1:0-10368 GCA_029814765.1 Acanthurus leucopareius | reverse complement strand
AGTAGTGCAGGAGCAAAGATGTGCAAGGTCAAGAAACCAGTAGTGCACATATTTGCCATTGAGTCTTAAAAAGTCCAAAATATTATCTGTCACAAAGCGGGGAAGAGTTGTAAAGAGTTATTGCTCGTGGCAGGAGGGATTTCCTGAAGCATTCCTTCACACAACGAAGCTCGAGTCTCTTGGAGAGCTTCGTTGTGTGAAGGAACGCTTCAGGAAATCCTTTTAAGTTAAAAGTTTTAGAAAAATGTATCTGTATAGAAGATACAATTACCCAGAGCTTCAGTTTTGTAATGTTTTTGCTTTTAAGAGTGCATTCACACTACAATTCACAAAATAATTATTAAAACTCACTTAACACGAGGGTTACCATATTTTGATTCCAAAAAAGAGGACACTTAGCCCAGCCTGTACATACTCAAAAGATGCTCAGTTTACTTAAAGATGTTTCATAATTCTAATGTATTTAAAGTATGCCTCCTCTGTATGTATATGTATTCAATAATAATATCTCTCTATAACCAAAGACACTCAAAGATGCCTTTCATAGTTTACTCAACATACTTTACTATGCTTGTGTATTTATTTATGCATAAGCATTAGCATAAATCAGCAATGTAACAAAATAACCTCTCTATATCAAGTCGTAATGACACAAAAATAACCTCAATAATCTTTGGAATAAAATAATGGTATAAATCATGCTTCTCCTGTTTTAGCAAATCCACCTGTAACAAAATAATATCACTTCACATCACGTCTTATTGGACAAAAAAAAATAAAAAATTTAAAATCTTGAATTAAATAATGCTTAAAAAATGTAGCCTATCCTTTCGCTTTTTATGTCCACATCTCCCTCTTTCTATTACTGTCTGAAGTTCAAAAGAAATGCTAAATTATTTACTTTTACTGATAGTAAATCCCATTATTAGGTCTGTCATGGTGGACATTTTGTGAGACAGTGCTGCTTGCTCAGCTCACTCTGTGTATCTGCTTTGAACTGGTCTAAGCGTAGCAGAGCCACCCACAGTGCAGCCTTTCAGTTTCAGGTGCAATGCCCACAAAATTGGTATGAACTGTTATAATGTTTAATAAAGTTTTAAAAAAAGCATAATGCCAGTCAGTGGCATAGATATGTAACATATTTTTCTAATTACATGCTAAATGGTTTGTGAAACCTGGACATTTTAATGAGTGTATACCAAGGTGAACACCTAACAAATCACAGAACACATGCTTGCTTGCTGTTTCTTAATTATAGCCCTGCTTTTAACAACCCAATAAGGTGGATTTTGATTTTGAAAATTTGAAAATCCTGCCTAAAACTAGGACTTTGATTTTTCCTACCAAGAAACCACAAAATCTCCACAAAAGGCAGATTAATTCAGTTTCTAGGCTTGTCACACCTGAATACTCAGTGAATAACAGACTTCTTTCAATATTATTAAAGCCAATTTTATTTAAATGAGGTAACTCTGGTAAGCTTTTCTCTGATAACAATATTGGATTGCCAGTGGGAAGGTGGCAGTGTGTGTACATGCCTATATTTGTGTCCATCCACTAGAGTTTGTACGGACACAACCAGCCATTAAAAGTAAGCAATAAAAAAATGTCTGGGTGCTTGTTTCTTTAGACCTTGTTAAGTCAAGACATCGTTACTGCTTTCAGACATTACCTTGTTTTACAGACAGACACAGGGACAAGTAATGAGCAGCCAGATACTGCATAGTCGTAAAGCAAACAAGCTGTTCACTGAAGGGTAAAAAGATTCATACCAATTGATGGGACATAAATATATGACTTGCTTTGGTTATGATATGGATTGAAGTATGTAAAAGTCTAGACACTGAAAATTCACTGTTTGTGTAAAAAATATAGAACAAATAATGATTTGCTGGATTCAATCTGTTATATCCAGCAGCCAGTTTAAACAAAATGGTTAAATGAAGACTTCTTTTACATGATTCTACACTTAGACCGCACTTTGCTTTGATTTTTCACCTGCAGGTATATTGTAGGATTTTCACAGAATAATGGTTTCCATCGAAAACACCTGTTAACACTTTGCATTGTTGGGATCTAACCATTGATATGCAGTTTTAGCATTGTGCAGTGATAAGGCAGTGGCAATACAGCAGAGTTGGAGCTGAAGATGCTCGTAAGGTGTGATAGTTGTCATACCTGACTCTACACTGTGCAGCAAGAAAAAGAGGCAGAAAGGCTATATTAACAAAAACGAGGGAGCTGTCTTAACACTTGATAATAGCTGAGGAACTGTTTTTACTTTTTTGCACGGTATTGGTCTACAAAAAATATAAATAACTGCAAAAAAAATGCTAACAACAAAAAGTATAAGGCAGCATTATGCCATCTAGTCTGCTTACTCTAGAGGAGAAACACCATCTTGTACACTCTGATGAGTGCTGTGGTATTTATATATGTTTTGTGTTTGATCAGGGTGACTCAGGGGTTTCAAGACTGACCATTTTTGGCTTGGTCACGGTGACTTGAACAAGTGGTTTCACATTTAGCTCATGCATTTTCTTACTTTATTCTGAAGATGCACACCCATCAAAGTTTTGAATCAATACTCTGTATGACCAGTGTATACCGTTGGTACCAAGCTCTGTATCCAACCCTACAGAGTCAAACGAGGAGTCTTCTATTTTACCTACCCTTGCCAACACTAGTTAAACCTTTATTGTTGTAATTGAGACCTCTACAATGAGAACTGATTATTGTTATAGGGATGTAATAACTATGATATATTTCTTGTGATTAACTGAATAGTCGACTACATTATTGTGGTACTTGATTACTGCGAAAATGCACTTGCTGCAACTCGACAGCTCACTAATATGGTACCCCTGATTTTAAATGTGAATTGTGGGTGCATTGCATTGTTTCTGTGTAAGAGTTCAACATTCAAATTGCCCCAGTGAACAATAGCCTAGCCTAGTCGCTGACAGTGTTGACCTTGAGGATACTAAAAACTTCAAAAATCACACTGTACAAACTGTTCAATAGACACAAACCCACTTTCTATTCATAAAATACACACAGAGGGACCTGTTAGGAAACACACTTATATTTAATAACACCTTTTTTTGATTTTCCTCCTTATCTGTTTGTGTAACTATGCATGTTTCTGTTTTGTACTTTTGAGAAGACACAGAATCTCTGTTTATCTGCTCCCATCCTCTCTAATCTTTTATCTATCTTGGTTTACTGAAATGACAGAAAAAGAGAAAAATACAATCACTCAGTCATGATAAGTGTTTGCAAATGTGACAGGGACATATTGGTATATACATGCAAACCTTTGACACGGCTAGCTGGATCCTCCTATAGACAGATGAGTCCAGCCATCTTGGAACTCTCTCTTTGTCAGTTTTTACTAAACGTGCATGCGTGTCAGTCCTGTGAGACACTCATCTGTCATTCTGGAACTGAGTCATGTCTTCAGCCTTTGCATGGCAGGGGATGACTTCTCATGGGCACATGTTGTCACTGGTAGAGTCAGGAATAGTTTCAGCATAGTTGTGTGTTGGTAAAGAAGGTCATTGGTGTAGTTTGGAGTCTCCCAGGCTGTTCCTTTCTTTTTGAATGAATTTTGTGTCTCAGCATTCTGTTTCCTGCTCCACTATCACCGGGTCACGTAGTCATCCACTCTGCCCAGTCTTCTTGTTTCTCTCTCTTCTGTCAGCTTTTTTACAGCTTCTGGTACAAAATAAGCAGCTAGCATCACAGGGTCATTCGTTCAAGCAAAGCTGGCATCCAGCTCACCAGTGATCATGAAAGGGTAAAAGAGATTTATCCAATAGTACTCTCCCACTCCCACTCCATCATGTGTTGGGTTTGTAATTCTGCCTCAGGGATATATTCTCAGTTTGGTTAACCAAGGCTGTGTGGCTTTTAGAAAATATCCACTGACTCCTTGGTAACATCTGTTTTGCTGACACATCCCATACATTTCTTGCCTTCTAAGGGGCCGTACTTGCGTCCAAGTCATTGGTCTGTAGTTGTTTTGTGAGGGGCCGCATGTGACCACAGACATGGTATATTAGTTAAAATGGTCTTAAATGATTGCATGCTATACTGTACCTCAGCTGGCTGTTATGCCAGTAGCTTTCAAACCACACTGAGCTAATATTAAAGCTTCCGACTAACAGATTACTCTGCTTTTTACTTTAATGTAAAGCCGCCTTAGCCTCCTGTTGATGCCGATCAAGGCACATTAAATAGACAACAAACCACTTCCTCACAGGAAATGTCAACGTCACACATATTGATTACACATGATGCATCTCAGTTACTTCATAGGTAGTTATGGCCATGGTGTATTGACTTTATGGTAATGTAACTTCTGTAATCATCACATGATGCACAAAAGCCCAAAAGAATTTTTAACTATGCAGAATTATAAGAATAAGAGCCACTGTAATGAGCTCATTCATGTGTGCAGGTGGCCAACATGAAGCCATCTTATGTATCACTAAGAACAGGTTACAGCACTGGGCCCTGTTTGTTCCTATGAAAGCTACTTAATTGCACATGAAGACAAAGAAAAAGACTTCTTTGTGAGTTTTTTGTACTATTAGCGTATAGAGAGAGGGACAGTGTAAAAGAGATATGAGAGATGCACAGCAACAGCAACCAGAGCAAAATGGCTATCATAGCTTTAAAAATGTGACAAAGAACAATATATAATGATAGTCCATTTTGCGTTACTGTACTAACCTGGCCTCTTGACTGGTTCTTACTCTAAGGTACCAAGCTCATAACCTGGTGCCTCTTTCCTTTAATTTGTGATAGACATAAAATTGTGACACCCCATTCTTGGTGAGTGTAATCTTACAGGGTTTGTGTGAGTGGAAAACTCCCAATCTAGCAGGTCATTGTTTTGCATCTTTAACCTGGTGTTCCCAACCAGGCAAAACTCTTTCTACCAACTTCAGAACCAAAATTTTGTTGGTCCAGTCATCTAGCCCACCCTTTAGTGATGTCATTCAGTTTAAAAAAATTAAATATATACAGGTAATGTCGGTGGGTGAAAAAAACTTCCATTTATAAGTATCCTCTGTCGCCACATGTGATTTTAAGTGTTATGCCTGCCTTTTTCCTTCTTAAACTCTGAATTCTTTTTATCCCACCGTGCCAGGTAGAACTACTGTCAGGGAAATGAGTTAGAGGAGCACTACACCCCTTTGGTAACGTCAGTAGGACTCTGTTCAATTTCATTTGTTTATATGACACTATCAAAACAGTATATTATAGTACATCTTTTTGATTATCATCATCATCATCATCACCATCATCATCATGTATTTAAGAACAGTACAAAAGATGGGTTATAATTCATTACATCCCTCTGCATTACCACACTGTGCAGAGCATTACAGTGATAGCAATATTAGGCCCTGTCCACATTTGGCCACAGCTTTTATACCAAAACAAAGTGCTTTTTGTGTCACATGTAAACAGTTCTTTAAACTTTTCCTTTATCATAAGGAACAAGCCCATTGAAGCAGTTTGCACAAAATATTGGTGAAAATGTAATTAGCTAGCTAGCTAATGTTAGCTATACTATTTTTTATGTGTAAAGTTAATCTTTGAGGTTATGATAAAAGCATTAATAAATATAGGAGCTATGGTACTCTGTAAATTAAAAACAATTGACAATAAAATGGAAAGTGACTTATTAGAAAAAAAATTACTTAACGTGCACTTAAAATTACTCATAAGTAACTAATTTACAAGGTGCATTTTTACTTTTATTAAGTAGGGGGGGGTTTTCCAAAGAAAAAATCATGATAATAAAAAAGAAGTGTGATCAGAAGAACAGTATTGGGGAGAAATAAGCGAACCAAAGTAAGCCTGACAATAAACCATGATCCAGGAGCAAGTTATATAAATGGATTCCTGCAAGACAGGAAAACACAAAAATTCCAGTGAAGATTGTAACTTTGTAGTATGCATCAAAGGGACGTTAATGTGTACATATGGAGAGGGAAAGAAAGACAGAGCACATCCATGAATCATTGGATTGCCACTCCCTGGCAGTCTAAATCATTATTACAAACATAACTTGAGGACAAATAAGGGCTTTGTGTGTTAAAAGAGAGTTTTTAATTTCACAGAGCAACCAAGCATAGAATCTTAGCTTAGTGTCTCCTTTAGACACTGACTAATTGCACTTACTTATTCATGTCCATGTGTGCCATTATTAGTAAAAACCAAATAGTTGTCAATTACTAAAATCAAGACTGCAAAAATAGGATATTTGGCATAAAAGAATTACCCTAGTGAGTCAGACTGGCAGGGGTATCTGTTTAGAGTAAATTTTTAAATTAAAATTCAGGATATTTGGCACACGTACAAAGAAGTAATACCATACAAAGAAGTTATAAGATACTTTTCTATGCCAATACTTTATTCCACCCTTGTCAGACACTTTGGCCCTAAGAATAGTTCAAAAAGATTGTAACTCATATTGTGCTGCCGTTTGAATAAATGAAAATCCTTATTTGCACAAAAACCAAGTGATTTACATAGATTAAAAAGAGGAACAAGAGGTGCCTAAGGAACTAAATTTTCACGAGATTTAGTTTTATTATCCATTGATTCCTTTAAATTGGTCCCTCATTCTTCAGTGAAATGATGAACTCTTTGGAAACTTGTGCTTGATGTCTTTATAACAGCATCTAGAGTACAATATAAACGCCACATACTCTCACCTCGTACACGTATAAGACATGTTGTGTGGGTGTTGATGGGTTTGACATTTCGAGACATCAGAGAGCTTCTGCTAGTGTGGCTGCAGTGACACTGTACAACACGTCCCTGCAGGGGGTTAAAGCATCAGGGAGCTGCAGCATTGCTGATTATATATAATGTTGGCTCAAAGAGTGTGAAAAAAGACATCAGAAGACACAGCTTAGAAATCAATTTCTTCGGGCTTCAACACTAACTTGTTGTTTTCCATGGCAACCATGTGAAGGTGGAGTTGGCTGAGTTGTAAGGTTGGGAGGGAGTGATGGGGGGATTCTCTATATTTGTAGAGTGGAACAAAGAGTTGTGTGTGATTTAAAAAATTAGTCTGTGAACTGTACATGCCTCAAATGCTTAACAATGCAACTAGACCTGCTAAGACTTGAGTCCCTTTATTTTACTTATGATACACTGATTCAAATCAGACACTGTGTTTTTTATAAATTTGTCATTTACTTGTTTTAAATATGTACTTATTCTGCTTTTTGTCATCATATGTGTATATTCAATTGCTAATTCAAAACAGTTTGATATTTGACTAAAAGAAGCATACCGGCCAAATAAATTGCTTGACGTAAATTAAGCTAGATGAATGCCTTTGTGGACATTAAATATACTTTTGTAGTTCTTTAATCTCCACAAATGGCCAGTGGACCAACTTCTTTAATCATCTTTGGTTGTTAAATAATTACTTTATCCTGTACAGTAAAAACATGCTTTGGATGATTTCTCTTTCAATAGAAGCTGTGAATAAATGTGTTAGGTAAATAAAACATCAAGACCTACATAATGTTACCTAATGAAGCTGAAAAGCAATCTTCTTACCAAACACTTTTTTTAGACATTTACACATGGAACAAAATTTGCATTGCATTTTAAGTTGTGTCTCTGGACTCCTGATGAAAACAAGCCCCATATTCACTTTTCTTTTGACTCTACCTGCCTTACTTTACGCTTCAACTAAGCTTTCTTAATCTAAATCTTTGAATCTGAAGCCTTTGCACTCCTTTATTTTAATTTCATGTCAAAGCTATCAAAAATGATTTTATGAATATCATCCTGTAACGTTATCATTTTTCAAATGATAATGTTACAGGAATATCATGGTCATTGGGCATATGGTGCAGTCTAAAGCACATGGCACTAGTTCATTTGAAGTGTGTCCATTTTGCTAGACAGCACACAATAGTGTGCTTTGAGCTTAACAGATATAACCAGTCGGTGTTGTCTCTTATCCCCTTAGGAGTCAGGTGCGCTTGAACAAGGTGCATTGCCACTGAGATCTCGGAGGCCATTGGTCACAGAGGTGAGTGCCTTAGCAATTGGGGGTGTGCAAGGCGAAGGGGCGTGAGCAGATCACCCACTAGAGCAGCAGTTATCAACCAAAGCACCCAAGTGAGTCAGGTGTTGGGGAATAGATAAATTAATAAGTTTTATTTATTTAAAAAAATCATCCCTTTGGATTTTTTACCAGCCATCTCAGGTATTTTATCTTGGCACAAAGTCTGACTGAAAGGCTGATGATCAGCTATTAAACTTATCATGAGGAGTCTTGCTGCGTGTCTCCATGTGTCTCAAGCAGTATGTGTAAGCCTTGTGACGGTGTGTCATTATAAGACCAACACCCATGGGCGCACAGATGAGTGCAAGTACATTTGCTATTTTGATGAGGTGGGCATCAGGCTTGAAAATGACAATTGCGTTGGTTGGAAAATAGAAATGACATTTCCCATTATCTTACACCAAAAGTTATCCTAAATGTTGCCCATGGGTATAGTTCAGTTAGCCAGAGCAAGGAACAGAAAGTTAGCTCTACAGACAAAATACTACAACACTGCATATTATCACGGAATGTGTTACTTATTATATCTGTACACACACTAATGGAGGAATATGAGAAAAATGGACAACCCCAAAGCAAGAAATAGGAAGTGTCATTAGCATAGGAAAGGTCAGAGTAAGGTCATTTAAACATCCCACCCATTTATCTCATAAAATGATATTTAGCTGAGGGACACTTCTACATGTTTACACTTTTGCTCATGCTAATGTCACACTCCTTTTACATAGGTGAGTAAAAGGAGGTAAAAAGGGGTTGACACTTTGACCCCACAGTAGCTACAGAATCATTTATCTCTTACCTGAAAATACTTACAGTTCTGGGCAAAAAAATGCTCTGTGCTCCTTTTTTCCTAATGATCCACGTCTCAGAACACACAGTAGAAGTTGGCAAACTAGTTGGGAGAAAGAAAAGCAAAAAACTAAAGCTGCTAGTTTTTTGTCTTTTCTGTTTGTTGTGAGGCTTTTCTGGTTGTTCTGATAATGTCAAACCGCACTGCATTAATATTTTTTTACTTAAAACAATTCATCCACCAAGGACTCAGACACCTAAAATAGTATACACATTATATAAGCTATATTGTACAGCCCCCACCAAAGCATTAGCAAAATAAAATTTTGTGAATGACAGATATTGACTGTATTATTGTGTTTTCAGATGCCATTTCGGCTTGAGGATTTGACATGAGAAACTGAGAAGAAATCTCTGTTTGTCAGATGAGGTGGGTGGCAGTGACTAATTGGCAGAGCGTGTGGGCGTTGGTGAACAGTTGCTAAGGCCATATCATTGACATAGGTTTTGTCTGGTTAACGGTTGGCAAAGGATGCTGCTGTGATGCCTGATTTGGTACACCCACATGGTTGCATGAATATGCCATTGAAAAATCACTCAAATCTTGTGAATGTACATATGTGTATGTGAGGTTGCGTGAATGGCAGGCAGCAGGGACAAAAGAGTACACCGGGCATAAAGAGGACAGAATCCCTGATGCTGCAGTCTCTGTAAAATTATTTATACCCCATTACATTTCTTGTCATTTCTACTGAATATATCAGAATTTTCCATACCTTTATTTTATTGTCCTTTTATAAGTTTTTCCCTTAATGTCTGGAAGACAGTTACCTTCATGCATGCTTTAGTTCTCCTAGAATGACAGACAGTGTAATCCATTTGTTTGGTTCAGAAAGTAAAAAGCACTCTTACTAAAGAGGAGGCTTTAGTTAGAAAAATAAATCCATAAAGCCAGCCCTCAGAGTGAAAATAAAAAGTCTTTACCGAGGCTGACGTGGTACCAAATATGAAAGTGTCAGCATTCCGGTTTAGTCCTTGTGAACAATTAGTTTTCATGTTCTTCAGTGCTTGAAGTCTGCAATGTAAAGGTATAGTGATAGTTAAAATAGTTTTTACTTAAATGAAGCTCCATTTTTGCTACTCTGTGTATTTGATTTAGTAATTGAAGTATTTTGCCCTGTTGTATCACTGTTGTGCTTTTAGTTTAGTTAAGTCCTGTGTTGTTTGAGTGTCAAGTTTCCCAAGTTTTTCTATATGCAGTCAATGTTCTGTTTTATTTCCTGTTTAATTTTGGTAAATCCTGTTCTGTGTCTTTTGACTACCGATGTCCTGTCAAGAGTCCCTCTTTTTGTGATTACCTGCCCTGATGTGTTTCACCTATGTCTATATCTATGGGATAAGAAATCATATTACTCCAGTATTAGCTTCTCTGCACTGGCTGCCTGTAAAATCTAGAATAGAATTCAAAA
>JAQMCX010000641.1:0-10371 GCA_029814765.1 Acanthurus leucopareius | reverse complement strand
TCCGGGCCATCGGACCGTTCGTAGTGCATTTTTACCGATCCAGGGCTCCATCGACCGATGCACTCAGATCTCATACGTCACAGACCGATAACCGATTCAAATCGGTTTATCGTTACACCACTATGACCAACCATTTCAGTCGATATCAAAGTTTGTCTCTGCCTACTTCGTCTGTGCTCACAGCAAATCCTCTCAGCAAACACCTATTTGGCTCCTACACCCCTTGCCCATTCCTCATCGTTCCTGGTCCCACATTGCTGTTAACTTTGTGGGCCCTATTGTACAGACGGCACAAAGCTGGTGCACCAGTGGCACAGGTGGCATTGCTATCTTACACCTGGTGCAAGTGTCATTTTTGCCAGTAGTGTATGATAGCAAATCGATAACGGAGTCTGTGTGCCTAGGGGTGGGAGGTCTGAGAGTGAAGGCAGAATGAAGGAATGGCTCGGTACAAGTGTAAGATAGGGTCAGTGCACTCCCATCTTCTGGAGGTAAGAGATATTTTAACCGTTGTTGCCCATTTTTCCGAGACTGTGCATTTTGTCCCTCTTTTCAAACTTCTCTCCACTCTAGAAACTGCCACCCTCCTTATGCAGCACGTGTTCAAACCCCATCTCCATCCCTCTTGCACACTGCTACACAGAATTAGTTATTGGTGAACTGCTGTCGCACTACAGCATCCAGCTACCAACCAGATTTGGCTTTCTTCTCATGACCTCCCACCCCCTGACAGATAGTGGGAAGCTGGCTCTTAGATGCATCAGTCCATAGTGTGGAATTATTTTATTTTTAAAGAGAAGCTGTGGATCAAACCACAGTCACATACAGGAGTGTAGTGCTATTTTTCTTTTTTTTCGGTACCAGAGCACACCTGTGATGTACACCCATGTGTGCATGCACACAGCTAACATGTATGTGGCTCCTTACATTTTACCTCTAAGTGAGGAAATAGAATATTTGCATTTTGCATAATTGGAATGAAATTCACAAACACTTTTTTGTGCACTTCCAGATCAGTTATCATTTTGACATTTACAGTGGCTTGGCTAAGTAACATTAAAGAAACACTCCACATTACATTTTTTTAATATTGGTAGCTGTCCAATTGCGGTCATAAACTATGATAGCAGCACAGTGAATTTTCTCCAACCTAACTATTGTGGTAAAGATGAAAAGTCAGCAAAGCATCCTTTTTGTTTTTTAGAAAGACTACAAAGGTAAATATTTAGGATTATATGTAAAACTTACTTTGTGGCATCACTGATTACGTTCTCATATTTCAACAAATCATCATGTTGAGACTTAACATGATTAGACTATTCATAAAGCATTTGATTGTTTGTTATACAGTTGACTAATATCATGAAAACTTGTCACAGTGGGAGCAATGGTTACAAAACCCTTCGAAAGAAGCCGCATGTTAGCTGTGTAGAACTCTGTCATTTAGCAGCGCTATACAACAAAATGTGCCAAAATAATTTTTTCCACTTAACTTACCAAACTATGTTAATAAGGTGGGATTAACATATTTCTTAAACATTATCAACATAAATGCTTAAACTGGTGAACACCAGAGAAGTGCAACAAAAACATATGTAAACTAATTTCCCACAAACATCATGTCTTTTACAGTGTGCCAAAATCGAAAAATAAACTGGAAGTAATCTCTGTTATGTGACATGGAGATGTTAACATACATCAGAGACTGCACAGTTGCCCAGGCGCACAACATCCATGACACACAGGAAGTGAGGTGGACTTCCAACTCCCCTGGGATGAATGCAGTGTCAGATGAGCATGTTAATTCAGAATAACGCACATTTAATGAGTTATGAAGTCCACAAGGTGTAGATTTGGGCTATAAAAGGCTGCATCAAATTGATAGTGCATAATTGCTGAACAATGGCTGCCTTGGCACTACTGGAGGATATTGCAAATGGCAGAAATTGGAGAAAGCGTGTATTTCGGGATCAGACTAACTTGTTAGCCCAGGATGATGACTGGCTTATGAGTCGATTCAGATTGTCAAGAGTGATCATTTTAGAACTATGTGATAAACTGGGCCCAGCTTTGCAGAGGGGAAAAGCAAGAAATCACGTCTTGCCCTTACCAATCCAGGTCCTCACAACGCTCAGGTTCCTTGCAACAGGAGCCTTTCGAAAGGAGCTAACTGACTGGTTGGGCATTTCCCAGTCATCACTCAGCTGCGTCATGCCAGCTGTAAGGGATGGCCTGGTTTGACACTCAGATACATAAGATTTCCCTACACTGCAGCTAAACAGGTAACAGTAAAATGCAATATGCAGCGAGGAGCTGATTCACAAATGTAATCTGAGTAATTGACTGCACTCACATTGCTGTAAGGGCACCAGAGTATGAATTTGCTTGTGTAAAAAGAAAGCATTTTCAGTTTGAAAACATGCAAGTGATTGTGATAAGGAATTGTGTATCACAAATGTAGTGACCTGGTTCAACTCACGATTCATCCATTCTGCGGAGTGGTAGTATTGGAAACAGACTTCAAACAGGGGCTGTGCAGGATGGTTGGCTTCTGGTTATGTAAACTGTCTGAAAGACCTTGCCATATCTGCCTGTCTGTCTCTAGAGTTGTTTGGGGGGGGGGGGTGATAAAGCATTTCTGGTACTATTTATCTTAACGTCTATGAAAGTCTCCTTCAAGGCTGTGTAAATGAGAAACGTTTTTAAGGGAGGCAACCAATTACAACAGCTGCAAGATCTTGTTTTACTACTTTTCGCACCTTTTATTATAATTATCATTTATTCTTTTTTAATTTATAAAAAATGAGGGCATTAATTTTTCATTTGTGATTACTATTTTACTAATTATCAAGGAAAGAATGCCCCTGTACTTTCCCTTATCCTACCACTGTCAACAAAGAGATCTGTGGGAATTGCTCGTGTTGCCTCTTCATGAATTGAATTTCAGAGTATGGTCTCAACCCACTCTATATGAAAAGTGTCTTGAGACAACTTTGGTGGTGATTGGGCGCTAAGTACATAAATTTTAATTTGATTTGCTTTAATTTTTTCCTTCCTGTGGCCAAACCGCAGTCGTTGGGGCCATCAGCGTCCTGTGGAACTACAGAATATTATAGGCGGGCCTGAACATGCACCTCAATAGCTGGTAAAGCCATAACTGTTTGATGTTTATGCTTTTCAGTATAGGAAATCCCATTACTAATTATTTTAGCTTCAGGAGGCTTTTTTTTTGTAGACCATCCTTGTGATGCGTTTTATTTATTTATTGAATTAATTTGTTAATTAGATAGTTAGATATTTAGGCTATGTAGTTAATTACCGGTAGTTACATAGTAACTTAGTTAGTTATTCCGTGCCCAAGGTGGCGGTTGGTGATCCAGGCTGCACTAGCTATCCATTAGCTGCAGCTCGGTGAACGCCAGTTAGAGGATATCCGTCCACCGAAGAAAGCTGCTTCGTCTGTTGACCCTCTGTCTGCAGAGACGGTGATTTTGTCAAGGACGCGGCCATGTGAAAGCAGCTTTTCTGCACCTGTAGCGTTGCAGCACGACTGCTGCTGCCCTCCCACAAGACCACACAACATAGCTACACAGCAAGCTGATGACAACACGTACACACATTTTCAGATTTACCTAAAGATGAACGTCCACAGTGAGACTACACACTGTATGAGTGTGAAGGTGTATTACCCACCTGTCATCAAGCTTCACATGTATGATGCTGTTCATGCGGAGACACAGACAAACTGCAAGCTGCCAATCCTGATTCTGATGCTGCCTAGTCCCCGCTGTCTCAAAGCAAGCTGCATTTGAGTTCTGTGGGAAAAATCAGAGTTATCAGCATTTGTCTGAAAAATAACGTGTTTGCAGTTTATGCATGGTCAGAGTACTTTTTGTTTTAGATTAAGCAACGTATTCAAGAAGCACAACAACGGCAACATATGGGCAAATAGAATTTATCTAATACTATGCAGTAAAAACTGCTAGCAATAATCATCTGGCTAAGATCCAAACAAATATTAAAAATGTGGAACGATGCTTAATTTTACTCAACAGATAGTAGGGTAGAGAGGAATTAGATGAGAAAATAAATAACTTTCAATAATCAGTGTGTAATTTGGACACGTTTTAGCATATATTTTCTATTAGAAAAAAAATTGGGATGATTGCATGAAGTATCCTTTAGCTAGAAAACGGGAGACAATACCCTTCAAAAAATTTGACACTACCTGCAAAGAACGGCCGCCAAAACATTCTTAAAGGTGAAAGTCTCATAGTTTGGTTTTTATTTTTTGTTTAAATTTGCAGCAGTACAAAGCAATGGCAGTTCGTCTCCATCAAAGCACACGCTGCACTGTATAGGCTATGCACAACAACGTGACCTAACTGTGGGGCGACTTTGATAGTTCGGTTTTACCAGTTACCAAAGAAAAAAGGGGTCAGTGGTTGGTGATGTACGCTATGTTTGATATAAGCGTTCCAGTTTAGTCTTTCTAACAGTAAAATATCGGACTGACAATTTCCTCGAATTTTCAAAATAATTGTAAATAAAAGAGCATATATTTAAATATTTAAGGTTTAACAGGTTTAAAAAACAGAGTGTAGTTTTTATTATTATTATTATTATTATTATTATTATTACTAAATTGTGATACTACAATTTGCGAAAAAATGGATGGCAGCATAAATTGTTAATTCTTTTTTTTGGCCCGGGAGTAAACCGAAAAAACAGTACAAGAAGAAGAAGAAGAAGAAGAAGAAGAAGAAGAAGAAGAAGAAGAGTCTGCTTCAAATCAAGGCAAATCTTTTTTTAGTTTGTACCTTTTTTTAAAAAAATATTTATTTACAGAACAGAAATACATACAAAACGTTAATGCCAGGAGTAAAGTGTACACAGCTTATGTGTTACAAACAATAATACATAACACAAATATTACAGTTGAGATTAACTGGAGTCCATATTAAACTTCTTGAAAATGTGGTTTGTTTTAACAGCCTTCCTTTTTGATATATATTCATGGTGAATGAAATATAGGTGCAATTCTTGGGGGAAATGTTCAAAATTTGGTCTAGAGTCTGTCCATATTTTTCTGGTGCATGTGGAATTTTCCCATTATCAAAGTCGACTGAACAAAGACAGTAGTTTCCTTGTCTTTCACTCAGCCGTCGAAACAAATCAAAATGTCTTTTTCCTGGAAATCAATTATTTGTCTAGTTTTCTTCCTCATGTAATGTTGAACATCAATCCAAAATATCTTCATATAAGTACATTGAAAAAAACAAATGATGGATTTTTTTTTTCTTGAAGTCCAAAAAAATCAAAGGAGTCTTCAATATCAATTTTAGACTTTTCAGGTGTTGTTGTTGGATAGATTTTATTCAAAATTTTTAATGAGACCTCTTTGACTTTGTTACCAATACAAAATTCATCAGTAACCAGACAGACCTTACAACAACCAATTTCTCCACAAAATGAGTTAAAAAATATTTTTGAGGGATAACTAATTGTAGATGATTTCAAATATGTCTGTTGGAGCATCTTTTCTTTGTAACATTTGCCTCGCCAATAAGAATACCACTAATAATCAAATCCACAACTTAATTATTTATTGGTGAGCATCTAAGCACCTGTAGCACACCACTCGGCACTGCATCAAACACAGTTCCATAGTCTTTGTGTGTAACTGGTAGCTGGAATTTGGAAAAAAAAAAAACTCATCATATTTAAGTAACTGTCTCTCAGCATTAATAAGCTGTGTAACCAGGATAACATGGTCAACCCATTTCTTGGAGGATAATGATTTGTGTTTATAAAGAATATTATGGTTAGTCCATATGTAGAAATTGGTTGGTGAAAAGTTGTGTAGTAAATTATTTCCAGGCAAGAAGAGATTGCTTATGGAAGTTTGACAGTTTACCAGGAAGCTTTCAAACTTGGTAGTCACATTTAAGCAAGAATTTGATTTCATCCATCAAATTGAATATGTTTAGGAAAAGCATTCCAGATGTTGTCTTTTTTTTTATCAGAATACATAACCTTTTTATTTTCTTCAATCAGATTACATAACAAGATTACCTTGGAAGCATTGTTTAATGTTTCAAAACTTTGCACCTCCAAGCCTCTGTTACTTTTGGAATTACATAAAATATCTTTTTTTATATAATGACGTTGATTCTCTTTATCTTTATTAGTTAAATAGAATCTTGTCTAATTTTTTGTAAATGACTGATGGCATATCCAATGCCAGAGGGACATGCACAAACCTGGATATTCCTTTGGCTTTAGAAAGGATAACTCTGCCGTTAAGTAAGAGATCTCTCAACAGCTGCATATTGAATTTCCTAGTTATTTGTTGGATTAGTGGGTGAAAGTTTAAATAACAATGATTATTTTCATCAGTGACACCACCAAGGTATGTGACATTGTTCTTGACAGAAACACTATTTAATTCCAAAAGATCACATTCTTTAAGTGGTAGTATTACAGACTGGTCATCCTCAGGCCTGACACAGATGAGAATTTACTAATGCATCAAACTGCTTTGACCACTTCATTTTTGTTATTAGAAAAATACTGTTGTGTCATGTTCGAGCTGCAATAGCTTGAGTTCTCTGTCTAGAGCTCTTTTACCTTGAAATTGCTTCCTCTTTATATGCACAGCCATAACCTGAGTAACAAGAAGGAGTAAAAACTGGCTAAGTGGACAACCTTGTCTAATTCCACAGTTTATGGCAAATCTAGGAGTTGTACCATTTGTTGTCAATTGTTTTTATCGTAAATTGATAACTGGTTGTATCAAATGCCTTACAAAATCAACAAACAAAAAAAGCTATTCTCCAGTAAATAATCATTATGATCAATCATATCTAATACTAATTGAATATCATTAATTATGTTTCTCTTGGGCATTTCAGATTATTCCTCTTCAATAATCTAGCCCTTATTTTAATCTTTTGGCAAAGATTAGAGCAAAAATCTTGGCATCATTATTCAACAAACTGATTGGCCTCATATTCTCAGAGTTTAATCTATCTTCTTTTGGTTTTGGGATGAGTTTAATCAGGCCTTGAAGGTGATTGCTCCTTTCCGTGGTTTCTTCAAACATAACCAAAAAATAAGCTAATACTTAATTAAAGTCTTTACAGAACTCACCTATTAATTTGTCATTTCCAGGAGATTGTCTTTCAAAACACCACTGCATTTTTGCATTTTTGTTAAGCAAATTTTTGGTCACAATTTAATTGAAAATCTTCATTAATTCTCTTAAAGTCCACTTTTCTGCCCTCGAAACAACACAGAAATATAATCTTCATGTAGTAAATCAGAACTATATAGTTCCTTATACTGCCACATACTGTGAAATCTGTTTCTCATCTTCACATAGCAATCATCAGTTTTAAGTTTACCAAGAGTGGATACTTCAAAGTTTCTCTTATCTAAGTACATTTTTCACCTTGCTTTACCCACCTCCACTTTTATCTTAAAAAAAACACCTCTGGTCTTTTCTTCATATATTTTGTCTGATTCAGTCTGTACAGACATTAGTTGAACTAATATGTCTAATATGTTCATCTCTAGACTGATTCATTTTTTTCTGATATTCTCATAATTTTTATTAGACTATTTGTGATTCTTTCCTGGTGTTTGCTTTAAAGATCCTTTTGCTGATAAATAAAGCCATATTTCTAATTTCAAATTTCATTGATTACATTGACCAAAGCAGTTTAATACTGTGGCTTGTCTCCAATATTTATCAACTATTTTTCGGGTTAATTTTTGAATGTCCTTATTTTGTAAATGAGTTTTGGTTCATTTCCAGTAATCTCTGTTAGAGTTATGTCTGTCTAATTGCATATGCAGTAAGTTCTGTTATTACTGAATACTGAATTATTTTCTAAGTCTGATAAAATCAACCAAAAATCTATATGGGACGGAGGAGATGTGCCTTTGTTATTCAAAGTATATGCTCTATCATTCAAGTGCATGTGTCTCCAAATATTAGTTAAATTCATTCTGATCATTCTACTTTTTCTAATTCACTCAATCTTTTATCCTTGCGGCCAACCTATATACGCTTTCATTCGTAACTGTATTGAAGTCTCCTCCCTATAAGACTATGGCTGAAAGAAGAGTTGATAGCAGCTGAATAACTTTATTTTCTATTGTTGAGAATAATGTTGTTTGTTTTATTTTTATTTATTTATTTATCTATTTTTCATTTACCATTAGATGCATAGATTTTTACAAGAAAAACTAAGAGCAGGCAATATCAACTGGATAAAATAATCCATCTAGGATTAGGTCATTAATGACATAACCTTTCAACTTGAATTAAATGAATTAGAAAAAAAAACTGCACCTTTACCCTGGAAAGAAAAACAATACTTTCTCTTCAATTGGTTTTTGATACCCCTTTTCAGATAGAACAGAAACTGACATTACATAAGTCACCTGAGTACTAACAAGACAACAACAACAAAACACTCAGAATCCTCTTAGGTTTAGAGCAGTTGCCATAGCTGCTTCTGCAACACATAAATAAACCTGTATTATTAAGGGTACATAGAGATTTCTTTTATATGACAAGTACTGGCTCATTCCCCTAGTATTTTTTCTTTCTTCTTTTTGATTCCTTTTGACACTGTTCAGCAGAGAACTGAGCCAACCATTTTCACAAAATAAATCTTAATTCTAAATTAAACATAAATAAATTAAACATTATATTGAGTGGACAAACCCTCCTTGACGAAAATAGAGTAATTAACGTAATAATAATTAAAGCAAGGCTATTCAGGGAAGGTCGGGACGCGCGCTCCGACGCTATTGAAACGATGAGGGTATTATAGGAGATTGCATACAGCGGTGTAACTGGAGCTGTGTTGTCTGAGGATTACGGCAGATGCGCTACATAAAAAGCTCTCTATCTGGCTGAACTTTTTGGATAGCCTACACTGAAATGATGGCGGGTGGAGTTGGATGCCAGCCGCCAATGAAGTTAAACAGAAGAATATGATGAAGAGGGATGGCGCGCGGCAGCCGAACATGTTCAAATTGAAAGCATTTGTTTATGGACTTCAGAATAATATGTCTAACAACTGCAGGGGCTGTAAGTTAATTCATACCTTTAAAGGCCGACTGAGCGCAGCCGGGCACTTGAGTGAAACGAAACAAACATCCCCGCATTCAATGAAAGACGCCATCTATTGAGCGTTTCCGCGAGCACAGGACAGATTTCACTGCGCCTGTGCAATACCCCATGTTTTCGACGGCGTCAGAGCCTGTCCCAGCTATATTTGAAAAGCCTCGCTTAAAAGCCGGAAGTCAAATAGCTGGTTAGTGCAACGGATCAAAACCAAAAGCGGTGTTCTTTCAATATTTGCGTCCTATCAAAGTGTGTTGCCTACTATATCTTGATAGTGTGTTTAGGGTTAGGGCTAGTGATAAGTGCATCGAAACAGCATTTTACGACAAGGCAGCATTAGTCGTTACACCGGTCCTAGAGTGTTGACGTATCCATCATGGTGGTCTTGGTAGAAGCTGCGTTAATCGTGTTGATTGTATGTTTGTTATTCATTATGCGCCTATATTTTGTTGTAAACACTGGTTTCCAACCTGGAACCAAGGGTTCGGTTGCTGTTCTCGTCGTTGCAGGATCAGGTAATGTTGAATATATTAACTTTCAACCATGTACCACTGTAGCTTTTGTATGTGTTCTCTACTATCATACCATCTAACTGATACTATAAATCAGCCGATTTCTTATCGAACCATATTTTCGAGTTTTTTAACTTATCATAACGCTCAATTTCTAGAGCGAACAATGTTGCCACACTTCAAAGCTTTTTGCACAGACCACTCCTTAATATCTCCCTCAGTCTCAGTTTGTAGGTGTTTTTTTATTTTAATGAGCTAATGTATAATAAAGAGTAGCACAGTAATGTTTTACATAAAAAACAGATCAGCTAGCCTTAACTTATAAACCCTCTGTACTTTTCCCTGTTTCTTCAGTTGGATGATTGAGCTTTAATGCAGTATGATGTATGTGCAGAATTTGATAAAGGATAGCTGTTTTCACATTCTGCTGGAAGTGAAACGTTTCTGAAGTAAAGTCAAGTAGGAGACCTCTTGAGTTCAGAGAAATAATCAACAAAATTTGTGTATTTGCAGATGATTTGATTTTTAATAAGTAAAATGAGCGTTTAGGTATAAACTAGGGCCGGGACTTTAACGCGTTAATTTCGATCAATTCATTATAAAGATTTTAATGCGATAAAGATTTTAACGCGATTAATTTTTTCCTTTCCAAGAGTCCGCATGCGGAACCTTCCTACTCACGCGTTTCTGGTACGCCGGTAAATCTGACGCACACAA
>JAQMCX010000640.1:0-10372 GCA_029814765.1 Acanthurus leucopareius | reverse complement strand
AGAGAGAGGGGGGAGTGACCTGCAGCAAATGGTCAGAGTCGGAGTCGAACTCGCGACCGCTGCGTGGAGGACTGAGCGCTCCGAACATGGGCCGCCTGCGCTCCCGACTGAGCTAAACAGCGGCCCAATAAAATTAAACTCTGACTGATTTGCAGATCTTAAAGAAACTAATAGAACCAAACCAAGTCACTTTTAAGCCGTAAGCCTGAAAATATCAAAAGTATAATGGCATTAAATTGTTTCACTCTGACCAAATGATTTTTTCTGACCCTTAAGAGACAAACTCAGATTCTGACTCATTTAATTCTAATATGTATACCTCTAAAACTGTCTTTGACGAAGTATAGTGTGTTTGTTTGTCACTCACTTACAGTGTGTGACATACCCCACCTCTCTGTCCTCTATCCTTAAGCTTGTTTTCTCTTTATATAATTGATCTGGCTTTTATTTCAATAATTTAACTGTGGGTATTTTGTTGTATGCAGATGATATAGCTATGCTGGTTGAATCAGAAGATGATTTACAGAATATGTTAGATATATTAAAGACTTGGTGTTACAGATAAAGTTATCAATAAATCAAAGTAAAACTCAGATAATTTATTTTAGAGGATCCCCTGAGAAGTAGTAAAATTTTGACATTTGGAAATTTTGATATTGGATTACACATCTGAGGAATAATATCAGGGATTTTCTCTTGATTAATTCATGAATTATGAAACTGTAATTAAACTCTTGGCTGGTTCAGTTAGCAGAGCTTTGAGGTCTGTTGTTGACAAGTTAAAAGTATGTAAAGATCTTGGATACTCCATTTACTCTCAACTTTATGATGTATGTGTTTTGCCTATTTTGAATTATGCTACTGTATGGGGGGATTTAAACAAAGCAGACTTTTATATTCCATGCAAAACAGAGCTATTCATTGTTTTCTAGGTATCCATAAATTTGCTCTCTCTTTGGCTGCTCAAAGTGATCAATTAGGAGGAAATGTGATATGATTAGACTGTGGAATTGTTTTATCAATATGTCAGATAATTGACTCAACAAGAGAGTTTAATTTTGTGTAAAATGCAGAATTCCTCATGGGTTGCAGAATTTCATGCCGTTTTTGGAGAAGCTGAATTACAATTTAAGTCTATAGAAATAGTTTACCATGCAGCGTGAACACAATTAGAAGAAAGTTCATTTCTGGTCTTTAAAAAAAGTAGTGAAATGACATCTTGTTAAAACCAAAACTATGGACATATATTCAAATCAAGCATAATTTTGTCATTGAATGTTATGTTAAAACAAACTTAACAGGAAATTAGAGATCTTGGGTTGCTCAGTTGAGAACAGAAATCCTTCCTCTGGCTCTTGAAGACAACAGATTTAAAAATATTCCAGAGGGAAAAAGATTGTGTGAAACCGTGTTATTTAGGAGAAGTTGAGAATAAATCAAAATATTTTCTCATAGTGTCCCTTCTATGATAAGTTAAGAGCATTTCTGATAAATGAAATGTATGTTCAAAATCCTGAAATGCTTTGGAGTACTGATGATTATAGGATGGAATGGTTGTCTAATTTCAATACTTATAAGTTGGCCAGTTTTATTGCTAGAGCCTGGAAGAAAAATAGGATGCTTTATTTCATTAGCACCTGTAGTGTCAGGCATGTACTTTTGGTTTCTGGTCTCTTTGTTTTAATGATGGTGTCTTGTAAGCTGATTTGACAGGCTTGAGAGGGTTTATCTGTGGGGAGTATTGAAAAACTTAGATTAAATCACTCAATGACTACTAAACTACTTAACTTTTTTATACTGGTTTGGTCACATTTATCTCTGAAAAACAATTCATTCATGAGAGCAATAAAAAGAAAAGGAGATGCTTTTGAGACACAGTAGCTCTTGTATATTTTTAAGGAAGGAGGTGTTGTCTATGACTTTTCGTACAATGGGTACTGTGCATACAGTGATGTTCTGGAGTTGTGAAACTTCCATGCCTGCTGCTGCTCAAAGGCCATGGCTTCTCTATATAGTGTGTAACCTTTGCAGGTCTGAGGTTCCCTACAAGCTGTGACAGGAAGGATTCTACATGTGTGTGGGTGGAGCCTTGCTGCCAAACTCTAATCAGCCTGCATTATCTTGTTTCTCTCCACCTTATGTAATGTGTTTTTTCATTATTATTGTTCTTTCCCCTTTAGTATAAGCTTGCTCAACACTGACTTAGCAACCAGACCTTTTTTGTGCTTCAGTAGATGTTTTCTTTTTCCTTTTTTTACACTGGATGTTTGACAGAAACATTTATTTGATTGAGAAGGGAGCATACATCCTAAAAATACATGTGTAAAACAGGTACATAAAGGGGTCTTTTGTATTAAAGAAAGGCCTTCAACATCAATATGCTGTGTCTATGTCACAAGTGTGTACAATTGTTGACATATAAACTGCAACAGGAAAATTGTTTCTGTGGGACTCTGTGTGTAATACTTAGACATGAATGACAGCATGTAACTTCTTATGTGTTTGTTTACTGCTGTTAGATAGAGATAACACAACTATATTTGTATGTAAAATCACAGACACTACCAAAGAAGGTTGAAGTCATCTCACAAGCATTTTTTCATGTCTGAATAGACAGAAAATCAGTGTGCTTCAGTGTTTCCTTTAACAAAGGGTTATTTGAAGTTACATGTAACAATGGCGCTACCTTGTGTAATTCTTGTGTAATTTACACTGTTATAATATGATTGCAACAATGTTAAGACTGTCAACAAAATTATCTAAGCAAGGTTTATACTCGTCATGTGTTGAGGGGATATCCTATCCAAGTCCCTCATGAGAATATTTGTATATTTTAACTGATTAATTAAATATCAATACCCTATGTATATGTGTGTCTATGTATATGTGTGTCTGTGTGTGTGTGTCCGTATGGAGTGCTCGCAGTTCAAACAAGTGTGATGAAGGTGCTCTTTGGTTGGGAACACAAACATTTCAAAGCCTAAAGAGGTCCAAGGCACTCTTCTGACATTAGGTAAAAAGCTCTTTTTGAGATGGCTATTTCATAATGAAATTTCAAGATGCAGTCAGTGCTAAGTTTCCCCTTTAGTAGATGCAGGTTAATTTCACACACCTGTTGATTTGCAAACACTTGAAACCTATGAGCTCATAGAAGATGAATATATACATGCAAACAACAAAAATTTCAGTCAATCACCACCCAAAATACTCTTTTTGATGGTTTCTAGGCCATTGACCATAAGACTATTTGTATTGCTGTTATGTGCAATATAGAAATGCTTAACCACTGGGTAATCCAAATTTGCCTTTTTGACTGCACTCTTGTGCTCAGGTACTGTGATTCAGTCGTCTCTTTTTTGTACGGCCTACATAAAAACAACCACAGGTACAAGATAAACGGTACACCACAAATGTGGTGTCGAAGTTAATAAATGTTTTGATATCATACTCCATGTTGTTTTTAAAGTCCCTGAACTGCTTACATTCCTTTCCTTTAGCTTGTTGGTAACAAAACCACATTTTTAAGTGTTCGATGCTTGATGAAGCAGATTTTTTGTTTATTATTACAGTCTGGCCTACAACTGCTCTGCCTCAATTTTGTGATTCATAGAGGTTCCTGAAACCAACATGTAGGCTGCCTTCTGCCTACCGTAGCTTAAGCTGAGTAGCACCAGTGTTTCCCACATGAGTTATCTCAGACTAGCATACAGTTGTTCGGGTACAGCTGCCCTAAAGAAAGGGCTGCAGACAGACACAAAACTAGACTTGCTGCTGTTGAACAGTAAGTAGCTGCTTGCTTAGTTACATGTCGTGTTGTGGCTCTTGCTGGACATGTGGCTGTGTCAGAAACAATGTCTGCTTGCTAGCTTCTGAAGCCAAATCTGCTTATTTTGACAGAGGTTTGGCTGGTAACACAACACATAACCAGGTGTCACTCTGGTTCAGGTTGTGTTAGCTTAGTGTGCTGAGCTGCATTTCCTCCAAAATATTGTTACTGTTCTGAGTTGTGTGCTGGGCCTGTTCAGACTTTGACACAGGGGGAAAAAATATGTGTAGTCTTGCAGGAACACCAAATCACACAGAAATGAATACCACATAATGTGGCTTTAAAACTATACAATCATTTAAATCTCAGGTGGGATTGAGACTCCCAAATCTAAAGTTTTATTTTTTGAACTGCACAATTATAACCTCCAGTCTCTTGGATGGAGAATCATACATATACCTGATGGATTAATATTGGTAAAAAGCCTCTATTCAATGCTGATTAACGTAATACCTTTTTTGGATCCGCCCATACAGAAGATCAAAATTAGTGAATGTGTGGTGGTTGGTGGTTTTTCATGCTTCTGTGGGCATGGGAGGGTTTGTGTTCTCTGTGGTGTGTTCTCATTTGCAGAGGCTGGGCATGGCCTCTGGGTGGCAGTAGCTACCTAGCCTCTGGGTGGTAGCTCTGGTCGCACCTATTTCTCATCAATATCAGGCCCTGCATAAATCCTCTCAACTGCCTTATACTCGTCGCCAGATGGTTACGCATGTCAAGATCAGGTCCCTACCACTGGTCTTCTGAGTAGTAGTATTTCTAGTGTTGCCTTCTTATGTTCTTAGTCATATTCTCTTGTGTGTTGCCCTTTTCCTTCCTTTCTGCAGAAGTCTCCGGTCTCAAGATCCAGCTCTGCAGCCACTCAATCGCCCAGCCTCAGTATTCATTAGCCGCCACCATAAGCCACTTGACTTCCACATGTCCTCTCCAGTGTGTCCACTCTCCACGTGCCACAGTCTGCGGCAACTTCTCCACATGTCTAAACAAGAGAGCTTCCAGTCTTTCTCCAGCAAATCCCAAATTACTCTCAACCCCCTACCCCTACTCCTCAATTATTCACCATAACTCCCTTAAAACCTTGCATTAGTCTCGGTGTCTTCTATTGGGCCCTAAAAGTATTCTTAACAGAATTGACAAAAATGACCAGATTAATGTGAAAAATTATGCAGGAATCTTTTAATCTGCCAAAGATTGGGCTTCCTTGGAGATATGTTACCATTTCATGGTGACACAAGGTTCAAAAGGTGGTCTCAATATGTACTCAGACGTCTGCATGAATTGGTCCATAAAGGCGAACTTAAATCTTTTGAACAAGTGAGACATGAATTCAAACTTCTGCGAACTGATTAATTTCATAGATACTTTCAACTGAGATACTTTCTAACAACACATTAGGAATAAGAGAAAGTTAGAGAGAAATCCCAAGTCAGTGTCATCTGCCACTTTCTACCTAAATAAATGGGGAAAACATTAACTTTGCAGAACTGAGGCCCCTGCAGTCAAAAGTCTAAGTCTGACTGCTTTTAAACCTATGCTGATAGAAGGATAACAAAATTTTCTACCAGGATATGAAAAGTTTGTGTAAGATTTGGCCAAATTTGTAGGATATGTGAGGAGGTTTTACAAAATTTTTACTTCATGTTTCTCTCCTCCTGCACTCTGCCAGTCATTTTACTCACTCTGGGCACCAGGAGATTCCGCAATACACACCCATTACAAAATCCGAGGAGGAGCAAAGAAAAGAATAAAACTAAAACTGTAACAACTGTAACTGTAACAAAAACAGCACTAGATAGTAAAAACTTGTAAATAAAAGATTTATAGATCAAAGTCTTATGACTCATAAATTATTGGAATGAAGTCTTTAGCTAAAACTATGTTCAAGCAGTCCACGCTGAAACAGGTGTGGGTTTGATCAATCTCTCCATTGGATTGAATGTAGATTTCTGTCTGCCTCCAAATAGGACTGATCCCCACCCAGTTGCCAGTACACATTTTCACTAGATCATGCTTTGCACTTTCAAAATGAAAGTCCACAACACTGTCAAAGTAAAAGCTCTTTTCAAAAGTGACTCAAAAAACCTTCAAAATGGATTTAATTTCTTCCTTTTTAATGAAATAGCAGCCGTGACCAAGCCTACCCGACAGGTCAGTGTTAGGTCCCGACCAACACTGCTTGCAGCTTTAATTATTACTATTTTCCCCTGCAATTATCATCATAATGTTGTGGGATTTTTTTGAGAATTTTATCTCAAACTGTTAAATGGTTGTAAATTTTTTAAGTTTTAATTGCAGCAGTCAAGCCAAAAAACAACAGTAGACTGCTCAATGGCAATAATGGCTACCACCTGTGGGATGTAACTGATAGAGAGGGCAGAAACAGTAGAGTGGCAAGACTTAAAAGCTGTTGTCTGAGGCAAATTTGAATTTCAAGACAAGTTCATCTTAGATCTCACCAGCACTTTGACTGTTCTCAGCATTTTGACTGCATATGGACAAACGGCCTTAAAACATCTCATTGCCACAAATTTTATCAAGATATGGATATCTGAGCAATTAAATTGAATGCAACTGGACTTTGTCATTTGTCAGTGAAGACGTTTTGCCTCTAATCCAAGGGGCTTAATCAGTTCATGGGCACAGACTTGACTGGGTTAGTCTGTATGAATGCCACTGACAAATGACCAAGTCCAGTTGCGTTCGATTTAACGACTTAGACCTGGATGAATGAGAATATTCACAGATATCAAGATATGGAGAAAACAGCTTCTTCTCAGAGACATAGAGAGTGAGTCATCTGCTCCAGGAGTGTGCATTTGCTGGTTAGATTCCCTAGGTGTGTACCTGCCACATCTGTGTGTAAATTTTTTCATGTGGCATTCAAATTCTGCCGAAGGTCATAGTAAGTCATTAGCGTCTCATCTACCTGGACCCTGATCATTGCAGGCCGGGACTATATTATGATGATTTAATTTCTTAATAATTATTTTTTTGATTATACACCCTTCTTTATTATTATTATTATTATTATTATATGTAATTTTTTTTCTGTGCTGGTTCTCTGTGATTACTTGTTTGTGCACGTTGTACTTGAAAAACTCATTACTGCTGCTGCTGTAGTGTGAAAAGAAAGAAAAAAATGGAACAACATGTCAAAAGGAAAGACTTTTGGAAATGAAAGCATGTAAATATGGCAAATTTATGTTAATATTTTAAGTTGAACCCCCTCCAAGCCCCGCCCCCAACAATTTTCCAGATTTGCCATGCAGCAGTACTCTCAGTCACTGTGTTCTCCAATGTTACCATAAAAGCACTTTGCAAAAACATTTTTTCACAGACCTCACCATTCTCTCCCACATACCACACCACCAAGTAGCCCTTGCCACAATAAATTTCCATGTGATGCATTTTTCAGCAAAGAATTCCTGTAATTTTTAAGATACAAGGAATCCCACATTGCTTTCAGCTCTGTGTTGGCTTGTTTGAATGATTTGCATTGTCCGAGTATATAGTCCTCTGCATGACACAAAATGTTTGAAGGCCAATATAATATAAACTTTGTCTTGAGACTTAGGGGTTGATTTACTAAAGGTTTATGAAAAAAAAGGTTTTAAAAAGTGCAAACTTGATATCACTGGCATACAAATGTGCAAATTGATTTGCCAAGGGTGCACACTGAGGGTTGCATCTTTTAAATAAGCGAGATCACCCACACTGTCGATTTAGCCCCTTTGCCTTCATAAATATTTAGCATGGGGTGTTTTCACCTGAGTGTGTTATATGCAGGGATGAGAAGATGCAAATACATTAACTTAGCACAAGCATTGCATTTTATCAAATATAAATGTTTTGCATTTGTATATAAGTTGTTTGAAAAGAAGGTGTTCATATGAGCAGTGTTCCACACAAATGGCTGCTGATTGTGGTGAAGAGGGAGCTTAAGTAAATAAAGATAACACAAAGAAAATACATTTTTTCCACTTGTTTGGAGGAACGAATCATAGCACCTGTTGCTCAGTATTCATTGGAGGCATCGCTTCCCCCAATCTGTTTTAGCCAAAGTTTTATTCCAAGTTTTCTTTCTCTTTTGTTCTTTGCCATACCTTGCCTTCTCCTCTTAATTTCATCTGTAGCTCCTCTTGTTTTACCAGTGGCACTGACGTTACCAACATAGTGTTCTTTTTGTACAGATTACCTCCACCTTCAGCCCCTCTTATTACAGAGGACTGAATTTCATTTTGCACTTACAGTCATTCTGCTTTAGAGCAAAACCAATGGTGGAAACCAGTTGAACACGCAAAACTCTCATTAAATACTGTTGTCTCCATATTGCTTGCACCTGTTGTCATTTCCACAATTATTCTTAGTTGTTGGCCCACAAAAAGCACACCAACCAAATGTGCAACATGTTAGAATGCACATGCAATTTTGTACTCTGTATTTGGAATCTTAGTAAATCAGGCCCTTATTGTACAGAGGACTGACAAATTCCACTCTTGTGAATTCAAACAGTTATCAGTCAGTTATCTTCCTTTTATTACCCAGAATCTTTCTCTCACCTTATAAAGGGTTTTTTGGGGACCAGAATGTACTTGTTGATGCCATTTTTTTACTTTCATTTCAGAAAATTTAATGCATTTGCAGGGAGGATGCAAGGATGTGTTGAAACCTCAACCATGTTTCAAACACTAGAAAGAACCGCATAAACCAGCAGAGTCTAAGAACAATAGATGTCAGTGGAATCTCCAGGTCCAGTAAATTATACTGAAGTGTAATTTCTATCTCAATTTCAAAATCCTGCCTTTTATTGGTTTCTTGTCCTAGGCGACCTAACTCCACCCAGAGCCCACCTAAACAACAAATAACCAAATATGGGCAAAGAGGGGAAGCTGAGGTTGGGTCAAAAGACAGACACCACCCACCTAGTTAACTGCGCTGTATGCTAATTTAGCTACTCAGCTTAGCCTAGCCAGCTAATGATTTGCTAACAGCGGTTAAGGTTTACGACCTAGGTGACCTAGGTGAGGTGACGATTGTCAGCATCAGCCCACTTTACATCATTTGCAGTGAGTCAGTATTAAATGGTAGTGAAAATACAGTCAAAGAAAATGATGCAACCAAACATAAAATAGGGACTTAGTAATAACTGAAAGCTGAAATATTAATATTATCACTTGCTTCGCTCATACAATGAGCTTTGGTTACCTTATAGTGTTAATACTTGTGGAACATTGAACAAATACTGTTACACATTTCAGTTAAATAAAACTCACTTTGTGTTCAACATTATCTTTTCATTAAGAGTCATGTATTTATCTATAAAGTTAAGCTTTGTGCTGACGTCATACAATGTAAGATCTAACAGATAACCTAGCTAAATTTAATGCTCGTGAGATGAACATTACTAGTATTATTAGTACGTTAATAGTAGAAGTTTTCTTGAATGACCCTGGCAAGCTAGGCCCCAATGTTGTCAGTGCTTTTTGCCCATTAAGTAGACAGTGAGATTATTGTCATTAATATGACTGTGTAAATTAGACGCAAAGTCACATTTACTTTGTCACAATTTATGTCAGCTAATTTCTTTCAGCAGATCAGCTAGTTTTATACGGGCACTGTACACCTGCCCATCATGGCAACCTCCGATGGCTACACTGCCTCCACTACCATCTGCTTCACACTGCAAACATTGTAAGGAATGCACTCTTGACTGACTCAAACCCAACCAATATGCAATTATTTTAATCAACAAACACAATTTGCACTACAATCCCTCAAATTTGCAAACCAAACATTTCTGAAAAGGACAGAACTCATGAAGTTTAATTTGTAGATTAATTTTTTTTTAAAACAGTAATCGACGTAGTGACATCAGTTTACTGACAGTCGACCTTAAGGCAAATTTAATAATAATGAATCACCTCAAGCGTTAAATACTGTGCTGTGCTGTCTATAACCAGAGTTTTCACATAAGCTGATATGTACAACATTTATATTAATACAGGGACGTGCAGTCAGGAGAGGCATCATTAAAGTAGAAAAAAAATGATGCAATAAAATAAAATAGGGATATTTGTCCACTGTTCTGTGCTAGAAAATGTAATTTCTGTATGATTCCAATAATTTCAATCTTTTTTTTGTCAAAATCGCTCAATTTTCATATTTCTTGTTCAAATACAGAGGAGAGACGTGAAGTGAGAGAGCGACAAGCTGAGCCGCACCATGGATTGCGTATTCCCTCACAAACTGGGTTGAGTAACTGGTACTTGTCTGTTGCAATCTCTCTGTATGTCACAAATATAATTTTTGCAGACACTTTTATATGTCCTGACATTCCAAAGTCTAAGTAATGTTTTTATATGTTGTGTGTGACATATTTAGTCTTGCTGACATAGAACCTCACTGAAAAAGCAAAAGGTGAGGCAGCCTGTTACGGTGTAGTCAATGAGAGCCAGGACCCAAATGCAGAGTAGAGTAAAGGAATAATTTATTTAACAAAAGTCACAACAAAAAACACCCTTACGGGGAAAAATTGGAAAAACTGAAAAA
>JAQMCX010000639.1:0-10373 GCA_029814765.1 Acanthurus leucopareius | reverse complement strand
AAAATGGCTCTGCTGCTCTGTAGATCAACCTACCCTCAAAAGATTCGCTCTGATTGGATTTCTTCCTAACTTGTCCCGCAAAAAGGGTAGTTTTGATTGGATCTCTTCTCCATTGGTCCTTCCCTAACATTTTTGTCTCGTTTTTATTCGTTGACTTAAGTGTCAGTTATATTTCGTCACAGTCTTCGTCATCATATCTGACTTTTTATTTAGTTTTTGTCCGTGAAAAAGGTTTGTTGACATAGTCATTCATCATAGTCTTCGTCAACGAAATTAACACTGGTTACAGAGTATTAAAAGTGGAACTACTCCCCAACATAAGAGCCTATACCCTGAGGCAGTGAGAGCCCTGAACCCCTACTCATCAGTTATTAGTATTTTGTTTTTGCACTTTATTGTTTTGTCTACCTTAAGAACACCAGACAAAATCCAATCAAAGTTTCATTTATATGGCAATAAATATTGAATATTGAACCTTGAATCCATCTTCATCATCAAGTGTATATGTATGACCAGACTTGATGTTTTTTTGTTTTTGTCACAGCAGGTAGAAGCAATATGCATCATAAGTTTAATAAAACCTTTGGGACATATGCATGTAAACTACAAATATTTACAAATTAGTATGGGCTCTTGATTGGCTGAATTGGGGAAAGAAAAATTCTGCATACTTCTCTGTATTGATGTGTGGGGAGGTCAGTAGAGCTTAATTATTTACATTCCATTTAACTACGCTAATGATGCATCGCCTTTTTTTTTTTTAAATTATCAGTGCTGTGTGTTTTACATCAAATAACAGTGTGACCACTATATTATAGAGGGCACTTACCCCAAATGAGGAAGATTTAGATTATTTTAGGAGGACCATTTGTGGGGGGCCCTTTTAGGTGCCATGATAGTAATCCTTATGTGTTTAATTATTCAGCTCAAATTCTTTTGAACTATTTTATAAACTAGGTTTAGGGGAACAACTTCTTCAAAAAACATTCAATCAAAAATTTGAGGTTTGTATGAAGCCAAATCTGCCCTTGTGGCAAGCACAAATATATTGCATATGAACAGTAGAAGTAGTGCACCCAAAGTAAAGAGAGGAAGAGAGGAGCAATTTTAACTATCTGTGGTGAACTGCTGCAATAAATTAGAGCGTCACACTGTTTATTGAAAAGACTGCTGCTGGAACAAGAATTATAAACACTGTGTCTGTGCTGTGTGTTAACCACAGGGAAACCAATCTATTCTCTTCTGCTCTTTTCCATTCCCCTCCATAGACAGGCAGTTTTACAATTTGAAAAAAAAACCTCCCCACATCTTTGACATGTAAGGGTTAAACTCTGTTTTCTCATTTTTATTTCAAGCAAAGCCATTACTGGGTAGTAAATAATATCAGTCCTGTTCCAAAGAAAATTCAAGATGCTACTCCTTTTGTTTCCACATTTTTCATTAGAAAAAAAAATTCCATCCCACATTTCAGTTGTTGTAGATTGTCCCTCATACTTTAGAAGTCATGCTATTCTGCTTTGTTGGTCGATGGCTTAAATTCCAAGTTTTCCAGTCTACAGTAAAAGTGTCCTTGGGCAAGATACTGAACCCCAAACTGCTCCCGATGGTTTTCCCACTGATGTACGAAAATGAGTGTGCATGAGTTCCTGATGGTTGGCAGGGTGTAGAGAAGCCACCTGCAACTAGTGTGTGAATGTATGTGTGAATAAATAAATGCTTTGTGGTGTTATAAAGAACTTTGGGTTGGAAATTAGATTTGAAAGGTGTTATATAAATGTAGTCCATTTACCATTTTCTTTGTGTTTGCACCTAAAAATATTTCTATACTTAAATGCGTCACATAAAAGAGGAATTGGTGCTCCTTTTGTTGAAATAATATAGTGTTGTTGAACTATAACAACAGTCAGTATCTTGATTGCTTCTTCTGGGTTCGATTTTCACACAACTTATTATCAAAACAGACAACTCTCATTAGATTTTACAATCTTGCATAAGCGCAATATTAAAACTCAGCCGAAAAATATTAACTGCAACAATAATTTTTTGAGCACTTGTAATATTAGGACAGATTACAAGGATCAATTATCAGTGGGTCATGTGGGTTACATTTTTTATAATGCCCAAGTCTATTATGTGTTATAACAGTACTAATTCTTTTAAGGTCAGTGCTTTTTAGGTATATCACAAATCAGAAGACCCACAAGCAGAATTATATGGCAGAGACAGAAAAAGGTAACACAACGATTTTACTGAAGGTTTTAGGCAAAACAGAGCTCTGTCCAATCCAGAGGTCAAATCCAAAAAAACAAACAACCATTCAAACATCAGGCAATTAGGCAAATCAGATAAACAGGCAAAGGTAAAAGAATCCAAGGCATAATGCATACAAACTACGAATATGAAGCAGGCAGGAGCACAAACTACATTCTGACTAAGAGCAACGGCAACCTGGTTGGTATAAATACTGAGGGTAAGTGAGCAATCCAGCGACATGTGTGTGGCGGAATGAGCAGGCTGGAATCTGATGGGCTGAGACAACAACAGGGAGAGTGCCAGTAGGTGTGGAAGGTATACTGGTGGGAAAAAGCTGGCAGGTGCTGACTGGAGGATGAGTAGGGGGGTGTGTGTAGAAGAAGCAGTAGGAGGGTGGGGATTAAGAAGAGCAGGAAGCCCCAGCAGTATCCATGACAAAGTACAGTTTTCAGCATGCATAAATATTTATAATGATTTATACCAGTTATCATACACATTATAATGCATTATATAATGACCTATAAGGTCATATATCAAAATACTTGATAATTTCTGTTTTTACTTGTAAACTGTTTTTTTTTGCAAGGCTCATGTAATAAAGTTCTCGTAGTTTAATATACTTAAATCCCATCACAGGACTTCTGGATCCCCCCAAATAACCCAAAGGGTATTTACTTAGACAGGTCACTGTTTTTCTTCCTCAAGAGAAGCTGTTTCTACAGGTAGAATCTGTCAGCTTACTTCAGGAGCCACTTGCGTCTGACCAGATAGTCAGCCTGTGCTGTTGTTATTCAGTTTAAAAGGGTGAATATCTACAGTTTGTAGTACTTCCATGCATCCTCTTTAACTCAAACCTGGACGTCCTCAGTCTTTTTTCTTCCCCTCCCCTTTGAGTAAATTCATTCACTGATTAAATGAGGTGAAGCTCTAACACAACAAAACCCCTTTTGCTATTGTTTAACAGTCCTGTTTGTGTTTTTGGACATACTTTTTACCAGAAGAGCTATCAATAAGCAGGTTTCAATTGATGGTTTTAAAATATACTTTCATGCAGAAGAATAAATTTAAAAAAGGAAAATCTGTGAAGAAACTGTGTAAGTGTACCTGATGCTTTGTGCATACACCTACAATATTATGACAACTAAGATGTATCCTTAGCTGTATCACTGAAATTCATTGGTCAAAAGCTCTGTGCATCAGTAAGACAGAGAGAAATGATACTTGCAAGCATTTGCAAAGCCCCAGTCCACCTGAGAGAAAGATAGATCACAGGGTGACAGATAAGTACAGAGAGGGATCATAGATATGGAAAGGACATAGGCAGAGTGGTACAGACTAAGGTCAGAGAAAGAAAAAAACAAGACATGCAATGTAGTATTTAATACTGTATATACACTGTATATGTGAATTTTCACTAAGCTGCCATGGCAACAGGTTGTTTTTGTGTGTGCCAGTTAGGTCATTTCAATTAAAAACTGAAGTTTTGCGTACCTGATTCCTGTAGCTGCAGTTAATTTTCAGGAAGATTTTCTTTCTTTTTTCACACACAGAAGGGTAGCAGGGCTTCTTCCTAAATATCATATAGAGAGTAAAACTTATTGTGCAGAGACACTGAGAAAAAATGAAAGAAACAGCCACAAAAAAGTAGCCCACAAAAAATTCATATTCAGCCAAATACATAGGTTGTATCATTGAAACAACCAGACCACAAGCATCCCAAGATTTTGCTAAACAAATTCATGTCAGTTGGTGTGGATAAAGTTAAAAATTACTGAATCAATTAAGGAGAAGTTATGTTTGTTGAGTACACAATTTTTTGAACTGATTTCAAGATACATTTTTAGCTTCATCCTTTGCTTTCTCGATGACATCACCCACTCTAGCTGGCTCCTGAAAGAATCCATTATTTAGACTGAAACAGTCTGAAAATGGGGCAAAACAAATCATAACACTATGCAAGCTATCAAAAGGCCCATTAAGCACAAGTTTGAAGTCTCGTGACCTATTAAAAGTTTTAATCACCTTTGTTGGTTCAAGTATGGCAAAGCTAAATAGCTTCAAAGAGAAGCTGCTCATGCAATGGCACACTATTCCTGAATTTTTCACACACATGTTAATGTCTGTGCGAGAAGGGCTGCTGGACTCTTAGCATGCCAAAAAACACAAAGGAAGATGAAGTTTAATTATAGTTATAATAATTAAAACTAGGTTTGGCTATTTACAGTAAGTGAGAGCAAGAGCAGGAGGGTGGCAGAGGCCTTAAATGTTATGGGGTTTCTGTTTTTGTAACAATGGTGACATCCAGATTACCCTAACCTCTAACAAAGGGGCAATTATTTTTTGGTTAAATGCTCATTTAAGTCTTGATACATATGTAAATATATAATATACATATAAAGGATATATATTTTTACAGTGTGCTGATGGCAGATGGCAATAAATGTTGGTTTTAAAAATCCGATTGTCCTTCCTTTCCTTAGTCTTTCTCCTCTTCTCTCTCTTTAACAACCTCTCTTAACAGAAGGATGAGATTTCCATGTTTTAAAATCTTTGTTTACAGCGAGCCGTCCACAGCCAAAATCTCTAATAATCACTCACCCACCTACCCACACATACATACACCACTGCTATTCTATCTATGGCATGGGTTTAAAAATGGCTTCCTGCAGGTTGAGTAAAATGTAAACAGAGGGACAAGGAGGAGGTAGAGACAGAGAAAGAAAGGAGACAAGGAGCTCAGAATGTATTTAGACTGGATTTTTAATTTGCAACTCATTTAATATCAGTTTCTATTACTGCTGCCTCATTACTTACACTGTTTAACAATTTTGTATGCTTAGTGTGTATCATATGAAAACGCATCTAAGTATCAAAGGCAAAGTTTTATGTTATGTAAATGGGTTATATAATCCTTAACAGTAGTGTAAAGTTTATATAAATAGATGTACTCATACAATGTTTGTGTAAATAAATAAAATGTAAGTACCCTAACTCCTTGAAGCTTAAGGGCAAGCCAATAAATATGTGCTGCAGTTACTCTCCAGCCTCTTCTTTCAAGTGTATAGACACAGTGTAGTGCAAGGGAATGAGAATCTTATATGATAAAAACATTTTAAAATGAGGGGAAAACAAAGCTATATAAACAAAGTCTATTTACTCTGAAACTGCATTGATTAAAATTTGGCAATTCCAAGGCTGCAGAAGAAACTGACTTATCAATTTGCAAAGTATTTGTGGTGTACAAGTTGTTCTATCTAATATCAGGTTTGCTTTGTTGATAAGAAATTTACAACTTCTAGTGAGGTGTGAGACCTCTCTGCTGTTTTGGGGAACATTACAGTTGGGAGTGCTGATTTATTCAGCTTGTTTATAAATTTTGCAGTGGGACAAAGAAGCTGAGAGCCCTGGTTATGCCAAGACTGAGCAGCTGGGTGGACTAGTTAAAATATGCACAGAAAATGGTCACCAAAGATGTTGGGCCAATGTGATGACTCCTCCATCTGGACACTAGATGCCCCCGCTTTCTCTCTGGGTCTCTCTTTCTCCTTTACATTGGTAGGAGCTGGTTGGAGAGTTGTCAGCTGATGAGCTACACATAAGACTGGGGATTTGCTAGTTATACTGCCATCAATTTGCAACTTGCACTGTCTAGCGGGGATTGTCCATCCCAGGACACCAGTGGTGTAGTCTAGTTTATTGTGGTGGGTATAGTCTGATTTTTCCTCTCCTATTCTAGTACGCACCTATCACAGAACTATCCCTGATATGCACTACCACACTCATTAATGCATAAATTATTCATACACACATAATTGAGAGTCTTCCAAAGACTGGTTGTGTGATATCAACATGTGGTGTATTACAAACAACAAGAGACTAATGGCCAATGACATTTATGGCAGGGCAGAATGAACTGATCGTCTACTGTTTAGTGTTAATCACCATCTACAACTAGTTAGCAGCTACCTTTAGCCTTAGATGTTATATAAAAAAGAGTTTGGAACAAAGGTTTAAGAGCTGGCAATTTAAATGCACATTTAAGTTTGCAAACTAATGGAAAGATTATTAGGCTTATCTGTTTAATAGGAGTATTAACAGGGAACAGTTCTGTCACAAACACTTAAAAAAATACAATTAACAAATTATCATATCTTCACAAGCATAATTACACACTGTGTTAACTAATTTATTTGTTTATGTGTTTTGTTCTGCTGCAAACTTTAATGCCAGAGTAATAACAAGGAAGCTGACTATTCCAAGTCAACAATCTAGGAGATCAGTGCTTGATAAATATGAGCTGCTGTCCTTCCTTACTGATTTGACATAATTTTATGAGAATATTTTTACAAATCTAACATTCTAGTATTTGTCCATACAACAGATGTGATTAGATAAAACACTATTTTGGAAACAACTCATTTATAACTCAATCCACCGTAGCTATGATCCTACAATCCACTATTGAGCAGATTTACCAGAAAAAGAAACAATCTGGACTACACCATTGTATGCCCACATTAGAAATACTTAACCAAGGAGCAGGATCATGTTGCAGTTATTAACATGACAGTTTTTCCATGTCAGCTAAGAATTGTTTTTAAGTTTACAGGTGTTTGTATGTGCCATGTGAAAGTGTGCAAAAGAACAGAGAATGAAAATGTAATGTGTATATTTCTGTCTCCCTCGAATACAGTGGAAACTATGTAAGAGTTTTGCCATCAGGACAGATGACCACAGAGGATGTTAAAAGCACACTGTCAAATACAGGGTGTGTAATTTTCCTGTCTTGCTGCCAAATACCCACTAAAGCCTGATCATCAATTTCACCTTGTAAAACAGATATTAAGACAGAACAGACAAGAGATTCACAATGACCTGGCTTTTAGTGCAAAACTTGGTAAGTGAGCTATGTTTGACTCATGTTTATTAGATTGTTTCAAATTTTTTGCAAGTAAAAATCTTACTGATCACATTTGAGCTACTGGCAAAATCAGCATTACAAGAAAATGTGTCATCTGGGGTTAATGGCAAAAAGAGGAGGCACAGCAAAACTAACTCCTTAAAAGAGTCACACTTTGATTGAATGAGATTTTTGAAAATTGGCAGAAATACATCTTTTTAAAGATGGAGTAAGAAGTATTGTTTGTTGCTTGTAAACACAAGATTCAAATAGGGCTCCACCTCCTCCTGGGGTAAATGCTACCCGAAGTGCATGCCCCCTGCAAGGACACACCCACCTACCCAGCAATCACCTGCATCATCATCACGTTCATATGTGGCAGTGACTGGGTGTGGTAGTAGTTGGTGTTCCCAGCGTTACATGGTGTGGTGGGGCATACATCAATTTTCTAACATTTCCACCAGCCCTACCATCATTTTTCCATTTTAAAAATCAATGCTTTCAGCTAACGATACAGTTACATCCTGCTACAGGCCTCTGTAGCCAAACTGTGCAGCAGCACCACAAAGTTGCTAAGGAAAATGACATATCACTTAAAATTTGTCAAGAGTAAGGAGATTTGACCAGCAGGATCTATATATCTATATATCTTCAAATACATGTTTTTATGTTTCACTTTAGCAACTAATCCTCCACCATCGTCCAGCTGTGCACAATGACCTCATCAATTCACAGATGTTTCAAAAATGTTTCTTTGGCTAAAAGTGCAATAATCAAACAGAGCGCCTGCTCTCATTACCTTTTTAAAACTGTGCCCCAGTGGTGCAGGTGGCATTGATATTTTACGATCAGCTCAGACGTTAATGGCTAAACTACCAGGATTGATTGATTGATTGATTGATTGATTTAGTTAATTGGACTGAAACTCTCAAAACTCTCTTACAGAAGTGGCAAAATGACAAAAATGACATCTGCGCCGGGTGTAAGACAGCAATGCCACCTGTCTCACTGCTTCACTGACGCACTGGCTTTAAGCCGGGTGTAATGTTTCAAGCAGCATATCTTTATTTTCATCTCACTGATTTTGATACCTTAGTAGATGTTTATTAAACATGTGAAATAAGTCTAATTCTATCCTTCACATTTTAATTTTGTTGATAATGTTACAGTAATAGCTTTATAATATATAATGGCTGTAATGTCATTCTTAATATTGCTTATACTACTAGAACAACATTTTTCTTTATCAAGTTCATGGAATAAATGCAATGTAATAAAATAGTAACCAAAGCCACTGTGACATCACCAATAAGTTTGTTTAGTACCATTTGGAAGTCTTCAGTTTGTAAGAATTTAGGAGAATATGCACTGCTACCATTAGTTGTCTGGGGCCTAACAGACAGCTAGAAACTGCATTTGATCAAAGCGGCAGTGCCCCTATTGTGTAAAATTTAAACCTCACCACATCATATAAAGAAATTTAATTGCTGTCCAGTTGAATGGATCAGAAATGTGTGAGCCTTAAGTTGTCACTGAGGCACTTATTTCATTTTTTTTGCTTTATTTTTTAAAACTTGGAGGTTGCTCATGTGTAACAAAGCTAGATTTCAAGTAAGGACGCTTTTTTATATATCTGTGTACAACATGTGCTCATCAGCACTATGTATCTTCATTAGGGGCACAAGTCCAACAGAGCTGGGGGGCAGCTTTGAAAGGCAATGGGGTTCCCAATACCAGCAGTAGTGGGACCCCTTTGTAATTACTGCTTTTTAATTATTATTCCTGGCATAAAAGTGTAATTGCTGCCTAAACAGTTTAAGATTATGCAAAGCAATTTAAAAGGTATGTAAAGACACCTGCAAGTACCTCGGACAAAAAAAAATTGCCATATGTGCACCACAAGATAGCGCTATTTTCAAAGTCAATACCTTTTTGCCTGTAACTCCCTGTACTTCACATATCCCTTATATCCCCACATTCACTGAAAGGAGCTGAATCATTTGACATTTAGGCTGATACATTTTTTTGCAAAACTGGGAAATATGCAAAGCTTGCTTTTTCAAACTCCTCCTACCGTTTTCACCCAATCTGCTTGAGACTTTGCAGGGAGAATCTTGCTATGATCATGACAAAAAGTTATCAAAATAATTTTCAAAAGTTATAAAATGCACAAAAGTATAACAAAATAATCCATGTAGTGAACAATGAAAACAAAAACTTTGTCATCTCTTGGCCAAAGTAAGGGCTTTTTGAAACGAACCTTAGGTTCTTGTTTTGGCATGCATCTATGAGTTTTTGGTCTGTTGCTCTGATTATTATTAATTTTGTCTGTACAACTTGAATTGCTTTTTGTCAACTTTAACATGCTTGCAAATACTCAACAAATTTGGCATGCACGTCAGTTGTGGTGAAAAACGTATGTATGACAATCATGATACGATTTACATCAAATTCTCCTGTACAGCCAACTCCCTCTTTACAACAATGTAACACACAAGCACTCTGCATTGTCTGGGGCGACAGCAGCCCTCCCCAATGGGCACCAGGGTGCAAGGGCCTGTTCAACGCTGCTTGCAGCTTTAATTATTGTTATCATTATTTCTTCAAATTATTCTTATTATTATTTCTTTGGTACAGATCCGAGCTCAGAGATGGGCAGCCATCTGACAGTAGGGTTAAGAGGAAGAGAGAGAGTGAGAAAGACAAAGAGGGAGAGAAATAGAGACAGAGACAAAAAGAGAGAAAAATAAGGGGAGAAAGAGGTGCACAGGGTTGTTGAACAGTGATACAACAACACTATGGGCTCTATCTTATAGTTGCAGCCAGTGCAAGTGCAAGTGCAAGGCGCATGGTGCATAGGTTTTAATTTATTCAGGGAGTGTCCAAATCCACATCTGCCGCCTTGTTTCAGGAGCACACATACTTTAGAAAGTAAACATTTCCATATTTTGTCATATCCTCTTCTTCCATACATTTTCATCTGTACAAGCAAACACGCACACATATGCAGACACGCAGTCATGCTCGCAGGCATACACACACACACCTAAAAATTAAATTTCTTTTGTGGATGAAATACACATGGTAATTAATGGTTGAAGGACTTTTTTTCTTTCTGTCATTTTTTGATTTTGAATTCAAACTGTAGCAGCATAGAGGTGTTTCCTCTATGAGCCGCTGCTCATAATGAGCGCTGCTGGTGGGCTGGTATAAAAGCGGC
>JAQMCX010000638.1:0-10376 GCA_029814765.1 Acanthurus leucopareius | reverse complement strand
TAACCCTGTGGTTCCAAAACTTTCTCTGGGGGGCCCCCCTTTGTTACATAATTTTTTCCCCCCCCCCCCCCCCCCCCCCAAAAAAAATCATCTTGTCTTTGTGTTCTGTTTTGTCTCCAAGTGGCGTCTTAGCTTGTTTGGCTTCAAGCTGTCACAAGCTAGCACTTTAAGACAGACAACACACTGCGGTCTCTCCTCATTACCCACCATTGTTGTACCCACCAGATTTAGCCAAAGGCAAGATATGTGACATCATATTTTCTAGTCTTTACCTTGAAAGGAAATTGCTTTGGAAGCTCATTTGGCGATGCTTCATCCTCTGTTTTGCGTTTACGCGGGAGCCCTGTCAAAAACATGTCCATGTTATACTAGCAGTGTCATTTACTGACTGATTCGTTCATTCCACCCACGCCCTGTGCCTCCCCTGCAATTGCTCTGCGACCCCCCCTAGGGGGCGCGCCCCCCACTTTGGGCACCACTGCCTTAACAAGATAATATGCTGCTAACACTGAGCAATAAAATGCTACCAAATGAACTGTCAAAAAGGACTGATTTGACTCATGATCAAGTTAGTCAACAACTTTGCTAACAGTCATACATTGAGCTATTGCAAAAACACACTACATATAATTTAACAGACAAGCTGATTGACATTTTGAAGTTGCTTATAAAAGGTAAAATAATGATAAGAGCTGCTTTAAGTTCAACATGTGGTAGTGCGCAAAAAACATCTGTATGGAGCATCTGTAGAGGTTTGCTACCATTTGAACCAGAATGAACGGCAGTCATAACCTACTAGCTTAGGCCATGAAAGATCCAAGGATGATCCCCAATGCACATGTGCGAGTGTCCAAAACAGAAGATAATAGACAGTATTGGTTTGTACATAACACTATTCTAAGATTTGATGAAGGGAGAGATATAGCCTTCACTTCCATATAGTCTAATTTCTTTTTTCTTCTTTAGTTCAAAATGGTCACATACCATTTATCCTGATTGTCCAGACTGCACACCACTGCAATATACATACATACATTTGGCTCATAGCTGAACCCTTAGCCACGGAGAGACCGGTGAGCAAAACAATTAATGTCAAGTCCTGCCCTCCAAACGCTGGCATGTGTTCACATCTGTACTTGTGTATTTGCTGGCTGTAACAGCTCCACTTGAAACAGCTTTGATGGACTCTAAGAAATGGGTTCATTATCGTCCCATAGTTGATCCACATATTTGCTCTGCATCCATTATGTGTCTGCCGGGAGGCTCTCGAATAAGCAGTGTGGAGTTACGTAACAATCCCCAGTTTGATGAGTTCTATATTGGACCACAATATTGTGTACAGAATGTGCCTCAATGTATTCACCAGTTGATGACACACTTTTTGAACATGGCTGCTATACCTGTTTGAATAAAGATATATAAATAAGTAATCCAAGAGATTATGATTTTATCAGTCAAGTGCTGGATCAAATCAAATCTCTCAAAGTCTTAAGTTGTCAGGGACTGTTAACAAAGAGGAGCATTTGCTTTTTCAGCTATACATAGTCTGTTATTTCTCTAAGGGTGTGGTCAGCAGACTGTGAAAGCTGCCCCATCGACTGCAAATGCACCAAAATAATGTTTGCATACATCTTCTCCTTTGCTCTATTCTTGAAAGTCAGTATGCTTCCCCAATCTTTTTCAGCTTTCACATTGTTCCACGTGACTGACTTCCAATGATCAGCCAATGGCTTTTACTAGACTATTACTGCAGCAGTCATACAACCATGACAGAGAAATACTGATCTTTTTGCTGAGAGAAATCCTTCAGTGTTTCCCTGATCTTTGATATTCTTAAAGTATAACTGGCTGCTAACGAAACCATTTTACCCTAGAGAGGAATTATCACTTTAGAAATTGTGAAATGAAGAGAATAACTGGAGAAGCAGTGTTTCAGTGCTGAAGGTGACCTCCGATCTTTCAGTATTATGGCTTGGCAAATTAAAATGTTAGTGCTATCAGATCGAGGCTGGCTAAGCGGATATACACACCACGTCAGGCTGGCTGAACATACGTAGGAGGTGAATGCCTATCAGTGATTGATCTCCCTCCTAGATTACCCTGTCTCATGTAATTCCCCGTCAGCATAATTCAACTTACTAAATATTCTCTTAAGCCTTTAACTTAATTCAAATTTCCCAAGAGGAAATGAGTGAAAAATATTTGTCCTCTCTGCTGTTGTAGGAAATGAGATTGCTTTTTTTGTGTCATACCTCAGGGCTCTGTACCGGGCACATTAAGCTTTTCAACATTTATAGGCTCAGATAAAAGAAGTCCATTACGTCTCATACCAAATGCTTATTACAGTGAGACACTGGCTTTGATTTGACCTCAAAAGCTGAAAAGGCTTATTTTCTCAGAGGTCAGTGTAGAATCCGAATGTGATCTATATCTCTCGTTTCTCTGTCTAGAAGAAACCCTCTCACACATTTTGCAATACTGTATAATGCCGTACATTAATGAGACTGCCCCCCCAAAAAGAAAAGTTTCTCAGAAAAGACACATTCAAATTGAATAGTTCTACAATGAATGCATTACATTAAAAACAGACCCTAGTGACTGAAAATTTGTAGAGTTGTGACTGTGTAGATTCTGCTACACTAACACAGTTTTTTTATTTGTTTTTCAAACACACACCCTACAGCCTGTTATGTGTCACCCTGTAAGGTAAGCAGCAAAAGAGAGAGTAAATTGAAATAACATCAAAAAGCCTTTTTCAGTGGATATTACATCTTATCAGTTATCATGTCAGCAAGAGATGCCCTGTACATTCAGCAGGTGCTGGACAGGGAGTTTACAGCATATATACTGAACATTTTGACTGAAAACAGCTGCTTCCAGAAAATGAGGAGAGTTGCTAAAAATTATCCGTGGGTTCATCCTTACAAGTGACACTTTTTACGTGACATATACTCACTGGATCTATTGTTCATAAAAAAAATATTGGTTATACTTGCTATTACCAGTAAATGTTATGAATGTAGCAGACTCTAGGTTGTACTATCAGATTTTCAGTTTTCCCATCTACACACATTCCTAAAGAAAGAGCTAATGTGTTGAGAAAAAGCTTTATATTTCTCCCTTCATTTCAGGAAGAAAAAAGCTCTCTCAAAGGGCTGAGATGTCTGCACCCTCAATAAATTCATTCATTTTTGGAGGGAGGTGATAATGATGGATAGACTCTATGTGTGGTTCCACTGTGCTTGGTAACTAATAATAGACTTTTTCTTGATAGAGGTTTTATGCTTTTTGTGAACATGGACATGATGTCAATCTAAATGAAACAGATGAACAAGCACGGTGAAGTATTTCAAAAATTTTTGTTTTTATTTATAAAATGTGTCTTTTGTTAATCGGTTCATGATAAATGACATAAAGACAATGTTGTCACTACTGTTTAGCAACATGTGAATGTTATAACAACCATCAGTGATTGGGTAATGAAGATTTGATTATCCTCTTGGTCTTAATCTGAAATGACTCACAGGCTGTGTTTTGGCAGAGAAAAATGTTCTGATTTTAATCTTTGGTAGTATTTCACACTTATTTTGTCATACTGCATACTCTTTGCATTCAACTGCTATAGCTCCAAGGTTCTCTTCAAAGTTTTCCTCCACAATGACATCAAATAGCATAGATGGTCAGTATTAAAATCCCCTTTCCAGGTACATTAAAATGATAAAATAGGAAGGAGTCAAAGCTGAAGTGCATATATATCAGTGGTTGTTCTGTCATTATTATTCTGTCATTGTACAATACCTGTAGTTACAACCAGAAGTACGAAATATGTAGAAGTATGAAAGTTGGGGCATAGAATAAGCCCTCAAATATCAGACACCCTCTATGTGAACTTCATCTGAGTTTGCAATGGTAATAACCCAGCTCATCCTGACTGCAAAAGTGCCCCTACAGGTCACCTGTGCAAGCAGGTCATTATAGCCCCTTTTTATGCTAATTGTTAGGCAGCATCCTCTACTGGCTGTAGTAATTAGGGTGGAAGAAAACAGAGAGGAAGAGGTAGACAGATATAGAATGTGAACAGCAAGAGAGTTTGCATATGGGGAATGGATGGATAGATTAAACAAATCTGCAACTTTCATCCTGGAAACTGCTATTTGTGTCATGTGTCAAACTGAAAGTAAGAGTTGACCTGTTTCAGTCAAATTATATACCTAACATCATGTACTTAATAATAATTATAATAATAATAAACATTAACTTTAAACCCAGATCTTGTCCTGCACAGAACAAACCAGTTTTGATATCTAAACATAACCAAAATGTAACATTAACAATGATGATACAGGTCTAGTGTGCCTGTTGCTGGTGCTCTTTTGTTGGTGCTTTTGCTAATTGGAATTAGTTGTTTAAGTGTGAGGAATTGTCGTAATGACTAGGCTGCATACAGAACTTGACTGTCAACGCTGTGCGGAAACTGGATGAAAAATGTAGTAAAAATAATAACATATCGGCTAAACAGTTGTACAGTTGTGACTATTTACCAGCCCTGCACATTTTCGGTTTGTTTTTTCACACACACTCACACCCTGCTGCCTTGTTGTTGTAAGGTTAGTAGACTGTAGTGGCTCTGGCTGTCTGCTTGTGTGAGGTTACAAAGTGCTGTTTGGTGTGTGTAGATTGTGAAAAGCTGTGCTCTTTTGGCCTCAGCTCCTCCAGTGTTGCTCTGCTGTGGGTGTGTGTCACAGTTGGTGAGATAATACAGCGTGAACATGAGAACTGGAACTGGCCAAACCTGGGACCCTTTCCAAAACCACACACACGCACGGTCCTTGTCTTTGTGGCATAGTAAGGACACCAGACCAAAACGTGTATTCCGTGAAAAACCATTTCTGAAGGTTATAGAGCACTGAAAAACATCAGGCACCATCTCACCTTTCTAGAGGACCAGGAATCAGACTACAATTAATACTACTATTATATACCACTGTACTATTAATTTTTAAATTCTAACTTGACAGTGACCTTAGCAGAAGAATTTAAAACTTTTAAGTGGGCAAATGAAAAGCTGACATTATATATGCAGTCAGAATCAGTGTCTCGTACATTTATTCTGCATCAAGATGCTCCCTGATATGTATAATTTACAATTTTATCAGTTTTAGAAAATCCTAAAAGTTTTGCTTTTGGAAAACTGAGTGTAGATAAAATTCTACACCTAAGGGCTTGATTTCCTTTTTAAATTAACAACAATGAGTGTACAAATAATATTTCAAAAAAATATAAAACAAAAATCCATAACAGTTACTGGTTTCAGATTGTTTGTTTACTTCAACTGTGAATGCAGGCATTTATGTTTTGTACTGTTAGTTGGACAAAATAACACATAAACTAAAGAGGTCAGGTTGGGCTCTGGAAATTTATGAACTAATAAAAGTCAATTGCAGCCCTGGAACAATGATTGTGTTGGTACTTTTAGAGCTGTGAATCCATTCTTAATGTAATGTAGAATGCACGAATCATAGTCCAATTTCCCCTGAAACATTACATTGAGTGATGAAAGACATCATGAGTTTCTCGAACATAAGGATCTCTTTCTCTCATGTTAATTTCTTTAGAGACTGGACATTTTTGTTTAAAAAGTAACTTAAGTTACTATTTACCTGCTTCTCTTTACAAATGCTGTGAATTGCTAGTTTTAAGACTGAAAGTAAACGGATTTAGAGTAGAGAAAGTGATTGCATGTTTGTGTGGATGCAACACATTTTCTCCCCCAACATACAGACATGTAGTCAGCAGCCCCTTGCCGCTGCTTTTTAACATAGCATTTGTTAGACATAAGTAAAGTCTTCTTCTTGCCAGAAAACCAAAATTAACGGATGGTTAATTTTGTGAAACAGTCACAGTTGCAACATGCAATTGTATGAAGGCCAGATGCCATGACTTTAAATCTTTGCTGAGATTTGGGCAACAAAAGTATTTAGTAAAGTTTAGGAAAAGATTGTTGACTCTTTATTTTTAATTGAGCCCTGCTTTTCAGGCTAAAAGCCCAGTGCATCACCCACAGTTCTACCTCAACCACCATGACCTCCAACCCATTCAAGATATTGTCACTCTTGATAATGTGACAGGTAGAGCAGTTCGCTTTGAGTGTACTGACTTGGATAGGTTTACAATAGAGTCACTTAGAAACAGGTACTAAGGAATACACCACATAAATATAATGTATATTATTGTGAATACCATATAGTTAACTAATTTATGTTAAGCTACTACATTTTCCATCCAAAATGGCCACTTACCGGTTATTACACCTCTGTTTAATTAAGAATTTACCTCAGGTTGCCTGTGAATGTGTTCTTGGTCTGATCTAGTTTCCAGTCTGTTGAGGTATGGATCTGTCTGTTCATGCTACATTCTGCTTTTTTTTTACAAATCAGTTCATCTTTGCTTTAAGTGAAAAAATCACTGAAGATTGTGGACCTTTTTCTCTTAAACTTGTGGTGACCCCTATCGTGAGGTTGTCTAGGAGCTCTGTCTGGATTTTGCTGTTTTAAGATGTTAACACACTGATGTGATGCAAAGTGAGGCTGGAGGTGAGACATAGCCACACATAGAGCCCGGGGCAGAGCCAACACATGCACCATGTTGACATTAGTAGGATTCTCTTTTAGAAGTCACCTTGTTGACCCTCCAGCAGCAGCACAGAGGAAAACCAGCTTTTATTTTATATTTTGAGTCACTGCACTGCTTTCACTAACATCAATTCATTCATGAACTCTGGCAAAATTAGCTTTGGTGTCTTTTAGTTATAATCTTTTTTAATGTTATGTAATGTTCAACATGTAATATTGTCCGTTTTGGAGTGACCTCAGCACTGTTCCCACCTGGTTTTAAAATCTGACCAGAGGGATCTGATCACAAGTGGACGGCCTTAAGTGCAGGTGGGAATCACCCAAGATGCATTTGATGACTCATTTTGACACCCAATCACTCAAACCAAATTTGGACGTGGTCTCCGCCACATGTGGCCACATTCTTTTAGCAGTTGGGGCCAAACTGAAGGACCGCCTGCTCTACTGACATCTTCTATGTGAGCTGAAGTTCGCACTCATTCACGCCACAAGGGTGTCATATTAAAAACAACAAGTGAAACAAAGGATGGGAGACATGACAAACAAATGCTTCAAGATCCGATCATCACCAAAGTGCATGCTAAGCAAGAGAGACAATTTTAACAGATATTATTTTGACAGATATTTGGTCAGATATGATTTTGACATTTAAGGTGGATTGATTGATCCAATGTCCAACTCATGCACTGAGTAATATGAAAGAAAACACTCCACCTTAAAATTTCCGGTAGCTGTAAAACAGGTCATAGACTGAATGACAGCATCACAGTGAATTTCCTCCAGTCTGTTAAACCTTTTGGAGTCTAAGATATCAGATCTGATATACAGAAGATACAAGATCATAAAAGATCAAATCGAAATTAAAAGAAAAGAAATTATTACATATGGAGGAGAGTTAAATGCATTTTTTTTCCATTTGCTCAAGTAACATTTGGGAACAGACTTGGCAGCAAAAGGAACACAAAAAAAGGTATGGAAAAGCTTTAAGTTCGTATAACCAGATTTAGGTAACTCCATAAATCCCCTCAGCCCTTGTTTCTAAGACAGTTTCTATTTACATGCTAACATATTTCAATGTAAAAATACAACTGTTTCACCAACCTAAATCACAAATCACAGCTGCAAGCAAGACGGGGCTAAAAAGCCTGTCAGACTGATCCCATAATTTGTAAAGCTGGACAGACTGTCAGAGCTACGGAAAAGGTCTGGCTGCCAAACTCTGAACAACAGACAACAGTACAGTACATCTTGATTCAGGGTTTGGGCTCTCAAGCTTTTGTGTTATGTTCTGTGCAAAAAACAGTTTGTCACTCAAAAGTTGCCTTAATTGGGATTGTTGAAACAAAATATAGCATTGGAGTAAATACCAGGGTGAGTGTTAGGTTGTGTCTTTGAAACCAAAAAACCTCTGTTTTGCAAACTTGACATTATTTTATAATCTATTTTTTTTCTATGTTGTCATTTGATTCTTTCCCAGCCAGTAATGTTAATTACCTTCTGTTGTATTCATGTATTCCTTTAGAGAACAGTATTTAATTAGTGTTTTTTGTGTTTAAAATTATTTTTTAATTTTTTACTAAATTTACAAAGATACAGACAAAGTAGGCTTCTCAGTTTGATGTATCTTCTGGGCTTACATTTTTCACTGAATGTGACAGACATGTAATATCAGCCATCATCATCTCTACACATACTCACTTCATTGTCCTCCCATTATTCTGTCCTCAGTGGGACCTCTGTGGACTGTATCAGTGTCATCATCTGGTGTCGAGGCCTGCAGTCAGGGAGCAGTGGCAGGGGCCAATGCTGTCCAGACATTATCTGCATGTCATGATGCTGCAGGGCGGACTGTACTTGTGTGTGTGTGTGTGGGAGGCGGGGGTTGAGGAGTCTGGGATTACTCATGGTTTTTGTTGTCTGTGTTAAGGTCATGCTTCCTATTGCCTTCGTGTCCACATTGTCGGGGACTTAGTATGTTGCAGGTGATTTGTGCGTTGTTGTTTTTTTGTGGGTATTGGTGTGTGTGTTGTGGGGTTGATTGGGTTGCTAAGGTTGAAGAAATTAGGAGCCAAATAAGCCCAATTGTAATCAGTGCTCACCCCCATCCTAAGCTGATCCAATTATTAGCCTGTGAGGCTCAGTATATGTGTGTGTGTATGTGTGTGTATCTGAGTGTGTGTGTGTGACTGTTTGTTTAGGGACTTTTTCCCATATGTGGGGCATTTCATTTTAAAGAAGTGCAGTGATCCCAGTCTGACTTCATTACTGTCACCTCTCCTCAGCAGGAACCACACACACACCACTCCAGTTAGATCCAATCAATCCTGCCTTACTGTAGCTTAGTTAAGTCCAACCTGGTGTCTGTATTTCCTACTTTAGTGAGTCATCATCAAACCAGCAGATCAGTAGTTGATCAGTGGTTGTTTGCTGTAGTAATTGAAAAATTCTTGAAATGACAGTGATAATTTCTCAATTTCTTTAAATTTTCTGTTGTAACTTTTCATACAATGCAGTCACATTTTAAATTCTCAATTATAGTGTGCCACAATGATGAAAAAATGTGCTTCACACAGTTATAGTTACACAGCTACAGTATAATGTAGAAACACACAAATAATTCAACCCATGGCAAACCTTTTGCAATGCTGAGATTCTGCAAATTGGAAATATTTGGTATGTTGTTTGTATAAATTAAGGATCATTTTCTCAAAATTTCAACCAAATATTTTTTTTCAGAAGCTTTAGGATCATCTGTAAAAATGGCAATTAAATTTTCTTGTTTAACAAAAAAATGTAAAGTTTTTGAACTTTCAGTTACATCCCACAGTTTTCATCTACAAGTGGATTTGGCTCAGATAACACATGCCAGGTTCCCCAAGAATTGGATTTCAGTTGATGTATTTAGGGGAGTGGTCTGTCCGTATTCAGAGATGGTTGGATGTAAATGTCCTCCTTGTTTTGTTTTGTTTTTTTGAAAGGAGCAGCCATACTTCTTGATTCAACATTAGGTCGTTAGAATACTATTTTAAGGGCCGAGAATGAGCTATAAATCAAGAATTTACACTTTGTTTCCATATGTGTCTGTTTTTTTTTAATGAATTATTAGCTTATTTTGATCAAATGAGCAGCATATCATGTACCACTACAGATGATGAAGAAATTGGATTTTCCCCATGGCTGTTCTGTGGCCCAGCTACTGCTGCAGCAAAAGAGTGAAACATTTTTTGTAGCCGGCTTTGCACCATCATTTGATGTCAAAGCCAGTAGGGATTAAAAGGATGTCAAAGTCAATGTTAATCCCATGTAGCACTGAGAAGAAGTTGATGAGAATCAGCCAGTATGACTAAGCAAAGATGATCTTCTGTGTTCCCCTCAAACTGCAGACTGCTGTGGATCAGGAGGAAGAGCAGGCTGTTTTAGTGGCTGGTTTCCTGGTGCCTTCTGTCCACAATGCAAGAGCCTTCATCCCAGTTTTCTCCCAATGTGCAGGCTAACACCTTGAATGGCAGTGCAACCACCATCAGTGTGAGATTGTGTGTATGAATAGGAAATTTTGAGAGGCACAGTGTAAATCACTTTGACTGTTACAGCAGCAAAGCGCTCTGTAAGTGTGTAACAGCATTTAGCTGCAGTAACTTCCACAAACATGGGGCGGGGCGGGGGGGGCCCGGCGCCGCGCCCGCCGCGCCCCCGCGGGGGGGGGGGGGGGGGGGGGGGGGGGGGGGGGGGGGGGGGGGGGGGGGG
>JAQMCX010000637.1:0-10378 GCA_029814765.1 Acanthurus leucopareius | reverse complement strand
CCTTGTATTTGTCTATGCTGTTTAATTGTTTATGTATTATGTGCAGGTTTGAAATAAATTTATTTATTATTATTATTTATTTAATGGGAGATTTTACTACAGATGCATTAGAGCATTGTATCTGTAAAGCCTGTAAGAATTTTTGTCAAATGTTTGGTTATTTTTACAGCTGGTAAGAGAACCAACATGAGTCTGTGCTACTTCCAAACCTCTTACTGACCTAATTCTTGTATCTGATAAAGGAAACATATCATAAAGTGGAATAATTGATTATGCTATGAGGGATTGTGTATGAATTCTTGTACAAGAAAGTTCATTAGGATGTGTGTTAATGGTCACAGTTCAGTGTGCATCAGATCACTTAAAGACTATTCAAAAGATAAACTAGCGGATGGGCTTAATCCAGGAGCCCCTTTTAGCCTGTAATGATGAGGATGCAGCCTGGGATATTTGCAAAATCCATTTTTCAAAGGTGATCAAAAATGTGGCTCCATCCGAAGTAGTCAAGATCAAACAAAACATGTTTTATAAGCTCCTGGTATTCAGCCAGATACTCTTAATTTATCTATAGTTTTACCAGCCTGGGTTCAAAAAGAACTTTTAGAGCTTAAACAGTTAAACTGGTTTAGACAAGATTCCAGCCAGATATTTAAAAGATGCTGCTGAGCAGATTTCAACCTATGTAACATTAACCTATCTGTTGTGAGTAGCAAGGCACTGAACGAATGAAAACAGGCTAGGGTTTTACCTTTATACAATAAAAGCAGTAAGGTGGGGAATGGAAACTATAGACCCGTTTCCATTCTGAAAGTGCTATTGAAGATCCTACAGAATATTGTCTATAAGCAAACTGATCATACTAGAAAGAAAATAGATCAGGACAAATGGTGCAATATGGTCATGCTTGACTCTAAAAGGCCTTCGATATCAGAGACCGCAATATTTTGTTTTTCAAATTGAGAGCTATGGGTTTTAACAAGTTAACTCTTGATTGGCTAAGTTCCCTGGGGGAGTGTGCTGGGGCTGCTTTCAATTTTTTTTAAATTTTTTGTTTGTTTGTTTAGACTAGGGAGAACTGTGCATTTTGACTCAATTTTTTTCTTTACATAACTCTACAGAATTGTACTCATGTATTCTTTTTCACTGATCAAACCATTCTGTAATATTTATTCCATTAATTTTTAAGCAAATGCCTTAATACATTTTAGAACAAAACTTATTTTCATATTATTCCATGGGTAATAAATGAAAATTATAAATAATTTATTGATATATATATTGTTTTTAAAACAATCTGTTGGCCAGTAAAATATTCTTTACAGAACCTGTGTTCACTGGTGATAAGTTCTGTGTGTAATATCCAGTCAGAGACACATATTTATATTAAAGAGCTTGTTTTATAGGCAAACAAATGTCTCTAAGGATCAGAAATCTTTGAGAGTGCAGAGAGAGGGTCTGGAGATTGATAAAGTTGTTGATTTTACATCTGTATAGGGTTTTAATAATTCACAAATGATTTAAAACATTCCCTTTCCATCCACCTTGATGAAGATACCTTTAACACTTTCTTGTACTCTAGGAATCAAACTCATCAATTTAAGACCGGTCTAACACACTATGGAAAACTTCTCAGCTTGAAAATACACTACAATTCTTACTTACATAAGACTTCCAAATAATTTTGATGCTATACTGTCACATTTTGCAGCATCTGTGCTGTAAAGACAGGGAAAATTTTATAAGAAGTTTTTTTCTGATCAATGCGACCAATTTTGTATGTGTTATTTTGAGTGTATACTTTTATTTGTTTTTGACAGTTGTTTTATAATACAACTACTATTATATATATATATTTTCTCTTGCTTTTCACTATTAAACGCCAGATTTCATTTTCATTATTGTTATTCACAAGAAATGGAGAAAGAGAAACCAGGAATTGTAGTAAAGCTTTATATTTTGTTGTGTAAACTAACATATATCAAGCATCAGAAATGTTACTTTTGAAAACAGAGTTTTTAATTCAAAATAGCTGCAGGTAGTGATATCTGAGATCAAGCAATTGTTCTGTATCAGCAACGACTAAGTTATCAGACAAGTTCTGGTACTGAGTTAGTAAACAGTTGCTATAATTTTTGGTTGCCCTCATGTTGTAGTTTTCTCTTTTTCATGCCCATTATCAGTAAATTAAGGGCTTACTCTCCGCCTTTGACAACAGGACACCTACATTCACTAATGTTACAGTAAGTGCAATGCAAGCTTCTCATGTAAAAGCCCAAGTTGTAAGTCATTTTTTCAAAAAATGAGTAAAGTGACTATAGAACTGAATCCCTTCTGGATGCAGCAACACTTACATAATCTCCAACTCCAGATATAAAGAAAATTTGGTCACAAAAATGTTGAGGATGAATATATTAACAAACACACACTTAAGCATACAAGTATGACCGCAAATCTTAGGGAAACATATTTTGATTCCAGTACAAAAATCCTTACTAAAGAAAACTGTATGATCACTAAGAGAGATAAATTTCTCTTCAGATGAAATGAGACATTGAATTTTTTTATTATTTCCTTTCGAGATGTTCTCATAAATTTGGTGAGTAATATACTGGATCTTTAATGGATTACTAAATGCATGAAGCAACAAGCATGCAGGAAGCATCATCCTTGTGCATCTCATGTGATGCAGCTGCCCTCTAAGTGCCCCTCCCCCTCCTTCTCAGGTCTGCTTTCTTGGCTCACTGTCAGCCTCCTTTACCTCTCGTTCAGCATTTTCAGCATGTGGAAATTAGAAATATAGGTCAGTTGGCACTTACACTGCTCATGCTCAGCAAAGGAAGCTGCTCTAGGAGGGATATTATACTCTCTGGGCTTCAAAGTAGATCACAGCAAGATATTTTATGTCACATCCTGTTATTTTGAAAGTGCAGCTTGATTTACTTAGGCCAAAAGCAGATAAACATATTTTATGTGATTTAGTGTTTTTTTGCTTTTCATTATTTTGTCGATAAGTTAAAGAGATCATTTAATAATGAAAATTACCAGTGTACAGAAACTAAGTTATTAACCATCTCATCAAGAAATATGCATGTTCATATCATGAACAACATTTAACCATTAGTCAAGTTTTCCAACATAAAAACTGGCATCAAGCATCTTGTTAAAGTAGTGGCTGGCCAACTTATTTTGATGTCATCTAATTAATCGGTTTGTCTGAAGTAATTTCTGTAAAGTCAAAATTGACCAAGTCATTTTCTTCATGACAAGACCTCTGTTAAACTAAAGGTGTATACTCACCGTCTCCTGAGAGTGATTTCTCTTGATCATTTCTCTGGTCTGGGGTCTCTAAATGTACACACCCAGATCTAAACCTAAATATGTAGGTTTCTCACTGTATTTATCATTATATAATTATACTGTTCACCCCTAATTCGTAGAGATGCATTTTTCTGTGTTGTGTTGCATTGCTCTCGTGATATGCCTCCAGAGAAACACACATTACATATTTAGCAATATGAAAATGTTCTGCTTTTGACACTCACTGCTTTGGTTGTTTAAATTTGAATAAGTGTTTGGCCATCTGCTAAACAACACTTCTCTGAAAGTTTTCCTGACAATAATCCCTCTCTGGCTCTCACCAAATTGGCTGGCTTGCTCTCATATGTTCCTAGCTGGCCCTTAGTGATAACAGAGATGAGAAAACATGAAAGAGGAAGTGTGGTTGTAAAATTGGACCTTTAAAAATGAAAAGCAGGTTTCAGTGGGCTTTGGCTGGCAGTTTTTTGGTGGGTGTCCGGCCAACAGCACCAACAGTAAGAGTAAATTGAATTGTCCTGTAGAAGATGTTCGAAAGGTAAACCGAGACAACAAACAGAGATTAAGATTAAAATCATTATCTATGGCCATATAATTAGTAAGAATGTCAGAACTAATACATCTTATATGAAAATGAAAAAAAATCCTCAACCTTAAGTTTCCTTTGGCTTATCCTTATTTGAACAGAAATGCTTCAAACAAGCTATTTTCAAATAGCAAACCTGAAGCAAAAAGTCGTCTGTACCATAAATAAAATTTTTCCAGTTCTTTGCACAATGAGCTTGAAGCCTAATGTGCAGTGAGAGAAAACAGGACATTTATTCTAAAAACAAATATAAACCAATACACAATTAATCCGGCTCAATCATCACTTATAGGCCCCTATAAATATGTAGTAGTGACTGTGTCTGCAGAGCCCTTGACCAGACATTTCTGTGCCAGAGAGGGTGAGTTTCTCTCAGACTATGACAGTGCACAGGTGAGGGTGGGAGTGGACGAAACATAGCGGCTGGGCACGATTCAAGCTGTAAGAGGTTCGTTTGACATGTTTGTCCGTTCAGTCATAGGCTTGTAGGTTACTGTAAGTAGGTATACAGCTTACCATTGCTTATGTAACTGTTTCAAGGGTCTTGGATTGCTGCTGGGGTTGCCACAGTGACAAAATTTTCCCACCAACTAACATTAATAAGCTTTTGACACCACTGATAATCCCCTTGGTACACTGGCATTTTTACATGAAAAAACCCTCAATATCTGTAGAAGGGTCCAGCTGCGGACTTGCAGACAGTGCGACCCTAAACCTAACCCTGACCAGGGTGAGCGTGCTTTGGATGGGGGGAAGTTTGCACTGTCCACAAGGCTACAGCTGGACCTTCCTGAATATCTTGTAGATTGAAGTGTTACATTTCTTCTAATGCAAACTTAACATTTCCCACAGCTGCAGCTTCACATTTAAAGCATTTTAATGGTGAAATGGGAGTTAACTTTTATTTGGAAGTACACTACTCATGAGTCAGTCAGTTAGCCTAGCTAGCCGACTGCTAATTGTTAAATTTGTTAGGCTTCCACCCCCCCGCCACTTTCAGTAGTGCTGTGCTTTGTCAAGGCTTAACAGAGAATTAATAGCAAAAAATAATAACTATCTGGAGATCTGTATTCAGAATCAAACTTCTCTCAAATTCCAATTTGTTTTTATTCTGGACACAGAGATTTGTAACCTATATCTATGTCCAGTGGTGACCTGGGATACGCAGATAGTTTCAGCTTATGTTTAACAGTAATTCCTGTTAATGGACACTGTATTAGCCATCATCCCTTACTTATGGTGTACCATAAACACAAAGCAAAGAAGACATAAACAATATAAATTCAACAGAAAATAAAACAGTTGACCGCATTTTGGTTGCAACTGAAATACTTGATTTGACCCTTAACAAAAAACATGCAGTAATAAAGATAAACATAAGTAGCTGTTGGACAGCATTCAGAGATAGACTATTTCAAGCTTAATGCTCTGCCTCAGGCAGAAACACTGCATATCTGACTAAGTGACTGCTTTAAGTGACTGAATTACTGTTTGACTGACTGATTGCCTTATATACTAACTGACTGATTTTACTGAAGGCTTGTAAAGCAAACAGTACAGTCAGAATGAAGGAAAAGCAGAGTGTTAAACCACAAGACAGAATGTTTTAGTATTCCTTACGCTCTCTTTCTCTGAAAAGCCCTGATTCCTCTGGGAGAGTTCAGCTCGGCAGAGATGCTCCATTGCCCTACATCTGCTAACACTCAGTGCCAGCCAGTTTTCCATGTCTCATTTTCTTTGTTTCTGTTTCATTCCCTTCATTTGTCTCACATGCAAGGACCATCTGTGCCACATATTTCACTGTTCGATCTCATTTTCAGCATCCTTTTTATATGCTGCCTGGTTTCCTTATAACCATTAATCTTTTCTTCCTTTTGTTTCTGTCTTCAGGCCCTGAGGTCATCATTTGAAGTTTTAGATTGAAGCTGCCAATGAAAAGCATTGCAGGGTTGGGGGCTGTATCTTGCAGGTTTTTACCTCAACACCTGAGTCTAGAGAACCTGTAATAAACTTAACCTGATCAGAACACCACACTATGGTTTGAGTTTATATAGCTGCATCACTTAATGACTCCCCAAGCTCCTTCAAGTGTCCAGTCCTAAACTTTTTTTCAGCACAACTAGGGTTATGAAAAATGTAGAAATAGTTGATGTTTGTATATGAAGAGCACTTGACATTGAGTTGATATTTTTCATTTCCTCTAGAATGTCTCAAGTGCAACATTTATTTAATCCAACGAATCAGTGAAATTTGTGAGGTTTTGGTAAAACTGAAAGCAAACCGGGGTTTATAAAGCATCAACGTTATTTTGTATAACCATCTCAGTTTCTTGACAAAGTGTGTACTAGACCTGGCAGTCATTAATATGAGTGTAACAGTTTGACTTTCTTGTATAAACATGTTATTCTGTGGTAATAATATGCAATGTCTAGTTAAATTTTCAAAAGCCCACTTAAAAACATTTAAGGTTAGAGTCACGGTTTACTTAGATTTAGACACCAAAACTACTCAGTTAGGTTAAGGAAAAGATCATGGTTTACCTTCAAATTACTACTTTCTAAAACATCAAAATACATTATTGATTTCATGTAAGGTAAAAATGCTGAGTGCAGGTCCTGAACTCCATCCATAGTAGGGTTGTCAAAAATATCGATACTCAGATACAAAAGAAATTTGCAACATTATGTAACATCATTTGCAATATTATCAATACCAACAGAGCCTTCTCCACCTCCTCCACTTGACACACAACAACGCACAGCACCATCGCAGACAGGCAGGCACACAGCACGTCCCCCCACTAGTAACTGAATGCATTAGCTCTTGTGCACAACACTGTCAGTTAGGCTGTGTCACCTGCATAAAACTTACTTAGACTTGCAAGTGCTACTGATATAGGGTCCTTGCCACCACTTTTAGCAAAAGAAGACCAGGGAAAGAATAAGGATGCCAACAATGCTACCATGTGGTGGCGTCAAATCAGCGAAGCATCTCACAGTCTCTCTCAGTAAAGCTCCTGTTTCAATGGTATTTAAGTATTATACGATCCATCCATTCCTTGTCCACAAGCACTTATCCTGTTTACAGAGTCCCATCCCAGCTGACATTGGGCAAACAGCAGGATTCACCCTGAACAGGTCACCAGTTCATCGCAGGGCAACTATATATAGAGACAGACAACCAGTCACACAAACATTCACACATATAGGCAATTTAGAGTTGCCAATTTAAATTATCTTGCGGTTCTTTGGTCTGTGGTAGGAAGCTAGAGTACCTGGAGACAATCCAAGCAAATACCCCGAGAGAGATCCAGCCCTAGTCAGATCCCTTTTTTATGAACCAGTAGCCGACAGCCACATTATACATCTGTTAAGTTATCTTTAAGCCAAAGGCTAGCAGTTACAGCTGTTAAATAAACGGCTAACCTTAACGAGTTGGGGAGGTTTAGCATAATAATATAACTAACATGTTCAGCATAGCATCTAAAACACGTTTTGCAATGGTTTCCTCTTGTAGGATTAATAAAAATAAAAAGAGGAAAAATCTAATCTGCTAAAACAGCTGATTTTTAAATTGTGTTTCCTTTTATTTACACAAGGTATATTATGTCTTCTTATGTGATTTTTGTTTCAAACAGGCAATATGCAATTTCTGCAGCAAAAGATCTATCTATCAAAACTTTTAAAAGGCAAAAAAAGTTTAATGACATCCTGAAATAGCCTGGAATGGGGTTTGTTCATTAAATTGTTAGACAGTTACCACTGCAGATAAAAATCAATCTGAGTGAACCCTGTACATTGTGATACAGTAAAAACAGGTCCTGTGTTTAATACACACAGCACAAGAGAAACAGTGTGTTGAATTTTTGTCCTTTCTTACTTGGTTTAACAGTGTCTAAAATGTAGTATGGGTTGTTATTGACCATATACTTGACACTACTGAACCAACAGTCTGTTTATCATTTTCATGGTTTTCTGTAAAGACACTTTTCCCCAATCATCTATGCACATTATTCAGATTATAAAACGGCATGCTGTTGTCAACACATAACATATAGTTTGGCATGTCGTGCTGCAAAATCACAGCAGCACTAAGATGATCTAATCTAATTAAGAGATCGTGTTCTATCAAAAAATGGTTGTGATACCAATACAAGAGTTCAGTAAGTAAAGAGTTCCAAAGAAATATGACCTGAGTAAACCTTTTCTGCAGGGGCATCACAGACTTTATCTTTTATCTAGGCTAATGGAAATCTCTCTCCATAAAATTATGCACGTCAGTTAATCTTTTGTTTCTCTCCACTTTTAGATAATAGTTGTGCGGCCCTCATGCATCCATTTGTTCCACTTTGGAGGAAAATACCTCACCACTCAGTCAAAACTAAAGTGGGGCAGCCATTCTTTTACAGGGAAGACTCAGATCAAAGCTCTAGCTATAAGTTCATCCCCATTATTTAGTGCAAACATTTTCGCCTTTATAAAAATACATTTGTCGTTATGACAATCAGGTGATGATATTTATGAGAGCTATAGCAATGATCATTTACTATTCTATACCATGTACTGGAATTAGAATAAAGAAATGTAGTGCGGGAGTTCCTAAGCTTTTTCATGTCAATTTATGTGTCATAGCAATCTCTTTGATTCAGGCATGACAGAGTCAATTATATTATTATTATGATCCAGCAGTAGTGTGGAACTTAAAGGATCATGATGAAGATTAGATAACTGAGTGAAATATTGCTATATCAATAAGGAACATTTTTTAAAATTTATTTTGTGGATTTTTATATTTCGTTGAGTAATAAAAAACTCTTTACAATAATCCATGAATAGTATAATTAATCAATTATACTATCATGATAGTCAGACTGTTGCTTTATATGACAATTAATATATGACAATTATTCTAACAATTCTGACTTAAAAGATTTAAAATCTAATCATTAATCATGAGGTGAAGGTGAGGATGAAACCTGATTTCACGTCAGTGATAGACAATTTCGATCAATGTTGCTAAGCAGAAATTAAAGTCATGCAACATTTTCATTTTAGGTATGCAATTAAGTCACTTGTCTCTATGATGACATGGGCATTTTCATCTTCTTCTTATTAAGTAACATTTTATCAGTCCGATTCACATATGTTTGCTTTGGTGGTCTTGTTTGTTGAATATCTGTATTTGCAGTGCCTTGTATTCATCAGCATTTTGACAGTACCGAGATTTGATTAAATCAATGAGTTAATATAAGTTGAATAGATTTTAAACTTATTTCTACTACGAAGACAACTGAAATTCAAGAAAAAGGAGGTGGTACATGTTTCCATTGAACAAAACAAGGAAGCTGCAGCATAAATATGGGACATGGTCAAGACATGCACTTTCAGTATTGTTTGGTGTTTGCCAACTTCTTCGATGATGTGGTTGTGATTATGCAATCATATTGCACAACAAAATCTGATGATTTTCAGAGCTTCAAGTGCTTATTGAGTTGCTCATCTAATGAGAATGTCTCCCATCATTTTTTTGCTATTTCTGGTCAAACAAATAAAAAAGACAGGATGAAGTAGTTAAATTATTTGTACAATAACACTCCAACATTTGCTAATCAGATGCACACATTTATATATATGGTATGTAAATGTACACACAGTGAACATCGCAACTTTTTAAACAAAACTAACATATTTTAAATAAAATATATACAATAATGTATCAGACATTAGTTACCTGTTTAGCAAGCAGTCAGTGATGACAGAACGTTCTATGACATAGATATTATTTATGACCTTCACGGACTATATTATGCTATTATGCTACTGTAAATGGTAAATTTGAAAGGGATTTTTTCCCCCACCATTCTTTTCATATGACATAAATGCAGCACCAGCATAACAGAAATATTTGTATTGTTGAACAAAACCTAAGATGTAGCTGTTATTCAGAGGTCTTGGGATTTATTGCTTCTCAAAAACAATGAAAGAAAATTAAACTGCTCATTTTGAGATCTTACATCAACTTATTATGGCAAAAGACACTTAGGTCTGGAATAATATCCACCTCTTTCTGGCTCTAAGCTATCAGCACTAAGAATTATTTTGACAGGTTAAGAGCCATGAGTTTGACTGCACATTTTAGAGGTATATCTCCCCGGCTAGGAGGGATACTTGAACACTCTGATCTCCTCACCAAGTCTGCTGTAGGATATGGCAGTATGGCAGTCATAGCTGACAGGTCAGCAGGATGAGATTAAGCTGAGCGGGCCACCACCACAGCTTTCTGCAAACCTGCTACCAACACACACACTCAGGGAATGAGGCTGAGCAAGACTAATTATACACGCATGTGTTGTAGTTCTTTGAGTAGCCTGAAATTTCAGCATTTTTTTTTTTTTTTTTTTTTTATTTTGCACAAACATATCATTTAAAATAGTATGAACAGTTATTGAGATTAAGATGTGCAAAGGAGAGGTATGAA
>JAQMCX010000636.1:0-10380 GCA_029814765.1 Acanthurus leucopareius | reverse complement strand
TAAGCATGAGGAAACACGTGTAGTCAGGAGAAGGAATCATCCGGCACTGAACTGCTGGCCGGGCAGACAGATAAGGCTGAGCTGATGAGCCTAATTAAGATCAGGTGTGCGAGTTCAGTGCCACCTGGCTCCGCCTCCTACCGTGCCTCAGAGCTGCGGTAAAAAAAAAGGAAAACAAAAAACACACAGAGCGAGGAAGGGAAGAAGAAACAAACACACACACACTACAAACACAATCAAATGAAACCCGGAACACAACAGTTTGTGTTGTGATGTCACTGAAGCCACATCACTGAAACGTCATGATGGGTGTGTTCACATGTGAAAAGGTGTATATATATATTTAAACGCGTTAGAGGGTTTTCCTATTTTACACTTCCTTCGGGATTTGAATCGACCAGCTGGTCCTTTTTTTAACGCCGTTCCTTTTTTTTTGTATTGACTGCATATTTTCGGCTATTTGTGCAATGGCTCTTCTTCAGGGTGAGTAGTTTAAGTATTTTTATATTTTATCAAAGGTTCTTTTTTTTCTAGTTCCTTATAATGCATCTTGTGTTGTTTTAGTAAAAAATCAAAATGTACTATGTTTTTTTTTTAAAGAATTTATTTAACAGGTAACGTGTGCAATAGTAACATATGAGGGGCCGTACAAGCCATAATTCACTCTGGTCCTCTCACATACATATATTTTCTCTCATACTCACATACATATATTTTCTCTCATACTCACATACATTCTCCTTTCACTCACATACATTCTCCTTTCACACACATACATTCTCCTTTCACACACATACATTCTCCTTTCACACACATACATTCTCCTTTCACACACACATATTTTCACCCTCACGCACACATACATTCTCCTTTCACATACATATATTTTCACTCTCTCACACACATACATACTCATTTTCCAGGGACACAGGAAGTCCCTCCTTAAGAAGGAAGTCCCCCTTTAAGCAGGAAGTGACTCTCAAACCTGGAAATACATGTGCTTGCTTGGCTTATCCTAACCAGATATCAAACAGCAAAACTAGACAATGATGCTATCCAAAGTCTTTTATTCAAAGTTCTATTCAAAGTTTTTTCTCCAAAGGCATCCCTTATTTGTTCGATGGCAGTCGCCTGATCCCAGGATTTCTGGAATTCAAATCCATTCAATATATGTCCATGTTCATGTAACTGCTGCTTTGTGCGATGCTTGACGACGACCCAGCTTGATGGCCTTGGAAGGAGGATGATATCTTTGTTGAAAGTTTCGTGATAATGTGTTTTGGCCCAAGCAGATATTATATTTGATATGAATTCATCCTTAATAACATTCTGAGCTCATGAAGTAGCAAACATTGGCTGTCATACATTTCATTGTGCATGCCTTTTAACATTACAATGAAACTGGTGAGAGACAGTATATTAAACCATATGATACATTTTAATTAACAAGCTGATGGATGAACATGAAGACAGAATTAGAAAATCAAAAAACTGTTCTGCGATGAACTGTAATAACACACTACATAAACACACTTATTTAAAATCAGGCATTGTGAATATCTTAAGAGGGTTGCTAATATTACTGTCACTTAGGACTGAACCGTGTGACTGTGGCATGTAGTTGTGGTCTACAGTGCATTCAACACAAATTCGGAAAATATTTTGATATTGACTGTCTTGTCTATCTTCACTTTACCTGCTTGCATTAGCACAGCAATTAGACACAAACTAAAAGATACAGTGAAGTAAAATTGTGGAAAGCAAAGTGGAAGTGATATTCACAGTCACCGCCTTAAACTTTTAGCTCTCCTAGTTTTTGAATGTTAATGAGATAATCAGTAAGGAAAATGAATTTAAAAAACTGTCTTGTGATATGAAAATTGCTAAGTCATTCAGCCATCCTGGCATGTTGCTATCCCATCTAAGACCTGAGCAAAACCTTAATGATGGCATGTTACATTATACAAACAAGCATGAATCTTAAATGTCGAAAGCAATTAAATGGCACATGGTGTGGCAGAAGAAGTTAAATTAAATAAGTAAATACTGGTCTAATTATTCGCCAGTCCAAACAGTAAACACACATACATAAAACATTAAAAATTAGGACCTGTGATAATTTCCTCTGAATAAGAAGGCTTGAGTAAAATAAGGTATCATCCAAATGCTGCAGTTAACTTTAATTTATTATCTTTTATTTCTCATGCTGCTCTTTTTCAACAGAAGTGTGCATTATCTTAGTATAATTTCCTCTGTTCAAGATGCAAAAATGATAACTTAGTTTTTCCTATTACTTATTTTGAGTCAATGAAGTTGATCCAGGAATGATACAAATATGTTATTATCTGATTCTGTTGTGGGATGACTGGTTAGCAAGCTTATGTTTCATCAACATTCAGTCATAACGTTACATTTCTCAGACAACAGGATCAAATATGCTGTGTAGCGTTACATTACATGATACAGCTTTCACATCAGAAAATAGCATCTGACATGTCTTTATTTTTTACTACGGATATAGTTTCTGACAACACTAACGTACTGTTCAAAGATGCAGAGGAGTAACTTTACCAACACGCAGACTGACTGTGTACTGCTGTTGACGGGGTAAACAGCAAAACGTATTTTAGCCACATAAATGAAGTTACTGCTAATTTAATGAAATCACTGTCAGTTTAAGTGTACGCCATATTAAGAATATATTCGCTGCTTACCCTTGCCGTCAGACTGTCTTTTCCGACAGGAAACTGAAGTCGAATCGCCTGTGAAATCGCTCTCTTCCTAACACCAGATTCCCTGGAAAATAATAGCAGTTTGAGCTCGCAGAACCCGGGAGTTACTGATCTACTGATGCCTCGACCAGTTCGTTTATATGACTTCGGTAAATCCAAACTAACCCGTTCAAACACCGAAATCACAAAATACCACGATTCAACTTACAGAAGGAGAAAGCAGTAGACCAGTTAAATTTTTAAAGGTTAAATTTGCTGTTTTTATCAAGGCAATCTGGTACTGCGGAGAGAGTGATTTCACAAGCGATCTAACTTCAGTTTCCTGTTGGAAAAGGCTGTCTGACACAACATAAAGCGGCACACACACTCTAAATATAGCGCACTCAAAATTAAATTGATTTATTAGGTTTGTCGTTATTTAGCTATATGACTAAAATACGTTTTGCTGCTGATCTCATCCTTAGTAGTGACAAGCCTAGCTTGCATGCTGGTCCTTCCGCCTGCATTAGTTAGATTGACAACTTGCAGTTAAATTTTCAGTACGTTGTACTCACCTTTTTCTTGAACGGGAGTTCCAGTTGCTGAAGTGTGTCTGAGTTTGATATTGCAAAGACTGCCGTAATCCTCCAGTTCCGCCTTGTGTAGCGTTAGCGTTAGCTGCTTGTCCTGCTGAAGCGACTTGGAAGTTGGCAGGTCTGAAAAGTTGTCTCATCTCACTTTCCACCATACTGTGAGTAAAGTTTGGTACAGATGAACCTGTCACCTGCCGCTCAAGCGACGAGGATAAGGATGTGACCGTTTCTGGGGATGATAAAATATTTCTTAATACCCCAATGGCTTGCTGCAGTGATCGAGACTCCTCTCCACCTTCCATGCTGACTGTGACCTGAACGTGACCCGCCCGCTTGAGCTTCTCAACCAATCACAGCGCAATACATGATGGACTTCCTTTTCCACTATACTCCTTCCTTTTCCACTATACTCTCACACATACATACATTCTTCTCTTACATGCATATATTTTCTTTGTACATATACATAGGCCTATATGCCTATTTATTTAGGAGAATGTATGCATGTGAAAGGAGAATGTATGTACGTGCAAGAGTGAAAATATATGTATGCGAAAGGAGAATGAATGCATGTGAAAAGAGAATGTATGTATGCGTTAAAATGAAAATATATGTACGTGAAAGGAGACTGTATGTGTGTGCAAGAGTCACAATATATGTACATGAAAGGAGAATGTATGTGTGTGCAAGAGTGACAATATATGTACGTGAAAGAAGAATGTATGTGTGTGAGAGAGCCAGAACGAATTAAGTCTTGTACGGCCCCTCATAGAAGCAAGTCTGCAGAGTAGAAGACCCTTGCAGACACTGTGGGATTTTACCAATGGTGGGTTGTCTCTGCTATTTCTTAAGGAATGCGTGAAAAAACTGTTTGAATCATGATGCATCTATTCTGAGCGTTTTTTTCTTTTGTTCTGTGATTTTGTAGAGGGTTTTCAACAACCCAAGCTCAGGAGATTCACACGGAGTCTAAAAAGAAACCAAGAGATTTTGGGAATATCCCCAAAAGTACAGAAAGATAGCGTGAAAGTACTATTTGTTCGTTAGGTTCATTAGGACAGTTGAATTTACTGAAATTCTGCATAATAATGTGTGTATGTGTAATAACGGTTATTTTTAAAAAATTTTTATGTCCTGGGCCTGTAAATGTGGTGGTAGAGACAGTCGCTCCGAGTCAGGACGCATCACCGGCGCAGGAGCCCGCATCATCTATTCTTTTGGTGGTCCCTCTGCTTGAGACCGCTGGACCTTCGCATCAGCTGGAGGCATCTGACGCGCCAGGAGGTGTGAGTGAGACGTCGGATCAAAATAGCGAAGCGGATCGCAGGGAAACGGAGGAAGCAGTGCGTTTCAACACATTAAATTGTGTGAGGGCTCTTGTCAACCACTCTTGTCAACCACTACAGATGGCCGAAATACCGTGATTACACATTCATAGCACATAACGCGGCTGGCTTTGATAACTACATCCTGCTGGAGTACTTTGTACAACAGGGAATTACTCCGATGTTAACCATGAGAGGCAGCAGAGTTGTTCTTATGTATGACAAAGTATTCTGACGGCACTGGATTGACTCTTTCAGTTTTTTACCCATGCGCCTCTCAAAAACACCAGCAGCAATGGGATTTGAGGATATGGAGACCAGCTATTTTCCCCACAGGTTTAACACCAGGGAAAATGAATGTTATGTTGGCATCTACCCCGATCCATTCTTCTATGGTTTTGACTGCATGTGTGACAGTGAGAAAAAGAAGTTCATGGGCTGGTATGACACAGTCCGCAAGGAAATCTTTGATTTCCAGGCAGAAATTCGCTGCTACTGCGTTAATGACGTGGCAGTGCTGCGCAAGGCGTGTATGATTTACAGAGATGCTTTTCTCACATGCACGCAGCTTGACCCATTCGCTTTCACCACTCTGGCGTCTAGTTGTATGGGCATCTTCAAAACACTGTTCCTGCCCAAAGACACACTAGCGCTCACGTATGAAGGGGCATACATTGAGCAGAACAAAATGTATTCAAATGTGTCTATACAGTGGCTTCAATACGAAGCGCACACAAAAAACATAGAGATCAGGCACGCCCTCAATTATGGCGAAGAGCAATTTGTCGCAGCATTGTACCCATCCACAAAATACACCCCAAACACGTGCTATGAGTTTGCAGGGTGTTTCTTCCACAGATGTGTCTTTTCTCTCCTCCTACAAAAAACCTGAAAGACTGAATCCCAGAAACGTTCTCTTTGGCAGGCGCACAAATGCAATGAAACTTTATCACAGGGTCGAAGGCGGTGAAAAAATCAGGTATTATGATTTTACCAGCCTGTACCCGACAGTTCAGGCCAAAAAACAGTATCTGATTGGACACCCTCAGGTTATCTTTAGGGATTTTGATTCCATCGATAATTATTTCGGCTCTGTGAAGTGCACTGTGCTCCCGCCGAGGAGATTGTACCATCCTGTTCTGCCCTACAGGTCTCATGACAAGCTCATGTTCCTGCTGTGCAGCAGCTGTGCTGAGGAGCTGAACCAGACAACAGAGTGCATGCACTGTGATAGAGACAGACAACTGTCAGGTGTGTGGGTCTCGTTTGACCTCCAGAAAGCGGTTGAAAAGGGGTACCAGATTGTTAGCATTGACGAAGTGTGGCATTTTCCCAACAAATCAGATTTGTTGTTCAAGGGTTATGTCAAGACATCTTTGAAATGCAAACAGGAGGCTTCTGGCTACCCAAAGCACGTCAAAACACTGGAGGTGCAGCAGAAATACATTGAAGATTACTATGCAAAAGAGGGCATTAAACTCGACATCTGTAAAATTGTTACAACTCCTCACAACCTTGTTGATGCCAAACTGCTCCTGGACTTGTTGTTGGGTAGATTTAGCATGAGAAATAACATGCCATCCTGTGAGTTGATTACAGAACAGTCCAGATTGGTGGCTAATGATTAGTGACCATTATGATGTGCGACACTTTTGTTTCATCTCCGATGATGTGGCAATGGTGCAGTGGCGTCATGCAAACAGCAGGGGCTCCAGAATAAATGATGTTAATGTCTTTATCGGAGCGATGAAGACTGCCTACACTCGTCTCATGCTTTATGACCAACTGGATGAGTTGCAGGAGCGTGTCATCTATTGTGACACTGAGCCTCATTTTCACATCAAAGCCAGGTGAATGGGTCCCCCCTCTAGGGCCGTACCTCGGTGATTTGACTGATGAGATTAATGACTGTGATGCAATCTTCCTCAGGGTGCCCGCACACGTCACAGAGTTTGTAGCGGGGGGCCCGAAGTGTTATGCATATCACACACGTCACGGTAAAACACAAGTGAAGTGCAAAGGCGTGACACTGAATGATGAAAATGCCTCAGTGGTCACTCCCGAATCACTTGCGGGTGTAATGGGTACCGGGCTGCGGCTTCCGTGGACAGCTATATGTAGCTGAAATAACAGAGAAGGAAGGATGACATGGGAGACATGGCTTCTTCTTCGCTGGATCACGCAGCTATATTTTATTGAACATCTCCCATTTGCTGTCTGTATGTATTGTCCATTTTCATTTTTTTTTAACAAGCAGATCACTGTATTTTTCTTATTGTCCCTTAAGACGTATTCAAAAGTCCACAAAACATGTTTCTCTCCGCAGAGTCTTTTTCAAACTAAACAAATTTGTTACAATATCCCTTAAAATCACTGTCCTAAAATCTACACAGAAATAGTATTTTCTGGACTTATATGTTTCACAGCAATATGTAAATAGACAAAACTTCTTAACCTTCTTAGCTAACTGACTTATTTTTTACAGCAACATGAATTTCCTTATTTTTACTTAACAGCTTACTATTTAACTTGTATTTAACATAGCTATTAACAGTTTTATCACATACACACAAATTAAACTTAATGAAATATATATCATGGAGCCAGTTCTTAAATCAAAAAACCCTTACATCAAAAGAATAAGATGGGCACTGTTCAGTAGAGAGATAAAATTAGACATGTTAGTGTGGGCAGCACGAGTGCGGCGCCGCCATTTTTACTACTGTTGGCGGGCATGCGATCTCATACACAAAGGATAAAATACTCTTCTGTTCATCATAACTAAGTGTGCCTAGCCAAAAACTACAACAGAACATTCACAAGTTTATTGCACAACTTTCGCTTAGTTCTGAGCTTATTTCGTACCTGAAATAACAGAAGGAAGGATGACACGGGAGACATGGCTTCTTCTTCGCTGGATCATGCAGCTATGAGCGTGACCAGCTTAGAGCAGCAAGTAAGCCACAACCTCACAGTGCCTCCTACTGGCTGGGAAACCGCTACTACAAGTCCATTTCCCTCATTTGAAACCATACGGTTGTGACATTTTTCGTTAAAATGATCTGTAATAGTACAAACACACCAAAACAAAAGACCCATAATAAAATAAAAATACATTCACAAATGTGGGCACACATTAGTGGGCATCACACGGGGTTGGTACACTCTTTTGTGGATGACCAGAAAACCGACGCGTGCGGGATGACTGTGTCTGACACCATCAAGCGGGATAAAGAGCAGTTCCATTTGAAGAACCAAACAGTGCACAAGAAAGTCCAGGTTGTGTACAACAAATGCAGAATGCTGTCTGATTATTGCACACTTCCCTATGGATACTAGGATGGAACAAGGCTTTGATGGCAGACTGCAGCATCCCTTTAGTTTGGTGGTGAGCGGGCCCTCAAATTGTGGGAAAACTTTTTTTGTTGAGGACGTTATTGAAAATGCATCGAGGGTTATTTCTCACAAGATTGACAGTGTTGTTTACATTTACTCGTGCTGGAAGCCTTTGTATAATCAACTCCTGCAGATAAGAGATATTAACTTTGTAAACGGGATACCCGATTCTTTGTGTGACAATGTGCTACTACCTCCTGATGAGAACAATTTATTGATTCTAGACAATTTGATGCATGATGCGTGTAATAATATAGAAGTACAAAAGTTTTTACCAAATATGTTCATCACAGAGACCTCAGCTGTATATACAGTGGTGTGAAAAAGTGTTTGCCCCCTTCCTGATTTCTTACTTTCTTGCATGTGTTCCACACTTAAAGGCCTCATTTGCCTCATTGTTGAGTATAAGAAACTGACATTAACTAAGAAAGATGGGGCAAAAATGGCATCCATGGGAGAGTTCCAAGGCTAAAACCACTGCTGACCAAACAGAATACAAAGGCTCGTCTCACGTTTGCAAAAAACCATCTTGATGATCCCAAGACTTTTGAAAAAATATTTTGTAATCTGACAAAACAAAAGTTGAACTTTTTAGAAGGTGTGCATACCGTTACATCTGGGATTAAACTCACACAGCATTTCATAAAAAGAACATCATGCCAACAGTCAAACATGGTGGTGGTAGTGCGATGGTCTTAGACTGCTTTTCTGTTTCAGGACCTGGACGACTTGCTGTAATTGATGGAACCATGAATTCTGCTCTCTACCAGTAAATCCTGAAGGAGAATGGCCCGCCATCAGTTTGTGACCTCAGCTCAAGCGCACTTGTGTTTCCGATCATTGTCCTGCTGCATAACCCACCAACAAGTCCACCTCTGAATGACTTGAATAAAACAAAATGAAGGTTTTGGAGTGGCTAAGTCAAAATCCAGACTTAAATCTGATTGAGATGCTGTGGCATGACCTTAAACAGGCTATTTCTTCCCAAAAACCCTCCAATGTGGCTGAATTAAAACATGGAGGTGAAGTTGTAGAAATTCCGCTCCACAGAGATGATGTCAGAGGTGGGGATGCCCCAGGCGTCTCTAACTTCAATCGTGCCTATCAATCGAGACAGGGGAGACGGGGTTCCAGGAGGTGTCAGACTATGCGGATTTCTTTCTGTCAACAAAACAATATTCATTTTATTTAAAAAAATGCTCGATGTAAAATAAGCTTTTTAATACACACACATATACACAGCATCTACCGTTTGGTCATCAGACTTCCATGTGTCTGATGATTTTTGGCACACACAAGGATGGAAGTTGAACAGTTGCACAACAGCCGTTACATCGTCAAAAACAAGCCGCTTTCTAATATTCTTGAAAGATGCGTTGATTCTGTCTCTTTTGATCGCATCGTCCACTCGACTGAACACACTCTGCAGAGACCTCCAGTCACACCACTGGATGAAGAAAACAGCTTTAAACCACGTATCGTGTTCTTGAAGAGTGAGAGGATAAGGGCGTGTAGTCTAATCCTCACAGCCTCTGGTTGCAATCAGTCTCTCCCTGTCCTCACAAACATTCAGAAAAAATAAAATCTTCCGATGCACGGTTGAAATGATCAGCTTCAACACGGTACATTTCAGGGCCCGTAGAACTGTGCCACTGCGACACATAGATGAACTCAGGAAAACCAGGTTGATCCAAGTCCGAGTACACAGTAGAACGAAACAGTCTCCAGTCTTTTATGGACATACAACATGTCCACTTTTCATCATTCACACTCATCCCCGTACTCCCACAAAGCGTTACTCGCCCATCATGATATTTAACAGAATAAACATAGCCATCGATCCCCTGGAAATCCATGTTAAATTCAAACAACCCTACAGCAGCAGCAGATGGACCATACAGCCCACGCATCTTCTTCTTGCGAGGGGCACCATCTAACCCTACATCACATGGACGCACAACAGTACACATACCTTCAGCACTGCTAAGTTGGTTGGGATCCAATCTAACAATGTCAGTGAAAAATCCTTTTGGTTCGATATGTCTGTTTCTTTGCTCAGGAAAAAATCGTGGAGGAAAAAGGCAATGTGCGGACTGATGTCCACACACTAATGCATTTAAATATATATATATATAGATATATACCTTTTTTTCATAGGTAAACACACCCACCATGACGTTTCAGTGACGTATCACATACACGCCCATGTGCGCATTCGTCCACACGCACGCACATGCACGTGCAAAGGGTTTACCACATGCACGTGCAAAAGTGCCTCTATAGTACCGTATTTTCCGCACTATAAGGCGCACCTAAAAGCCTTTAATTTTCTCAAAAACCGACAGTGCGCCTTAT
>JAQMCX010000635.1:0-10384 GCA_029814765.1 Acanthurus leucopareius | reverse complement strand
ACAGTTGACCTGAACTCTTCAATCGGAATGATTTCAATCAGAATGAAAAAAAGTCTGCATGTAAACCTGGCTATTGAGGGGAGCCGAGTAAGGGGAGCCAAGTCAGGGGATTCATGCCTTTTACTTAAAAACGTAAAAGACTGGGGGTGCTGTTTGACCATTAACATTTGAATTTGTCCACAGTGGAGCAGTTTATCCCCCTAGAAAATGATATTTAAGTTCTGTTTTCATTTAAAATTTCACATAGTAAAAAGTATGCCTTTTCAGTAAAATTTAGTCTGTCAAATAGCATGATGAAATGAAAATCTAAATGCAATAAACAAGTAAGAAAGTTTTGCCCATTTAATTTTAATATTGTCTAATTTTATGCAGGTCAGTTGTCTGAAAATGATAAGCCAAATGCTGTTTACATTTGCATTTTCAAATTAATACAAATTAATTTTTAAAAATTTAATTATGGTTTATATAATGCTTGCACAAATTGAAAGTTAGGCTTATATTACTTTTTAATTTTTTAAGTTTGAATTGAAATTTGAATACTGCCCACTTTGGAGCAGTTAGACCCTTTGAAAATTCAGTATCTTATTTCATTTTCATTTTCAAATTTTTAAACAATGACATTTTAATTTTCACACATTTTCCCAAAAAGAGCGTGAGGGAATGTAAATGTGAGAGGAGGTTAACTCTTTAAAAATCAAATTTCAAAAAGCTTTTTCATTTTCATATTAATATTTTTCAAGGACACCCATACAAATATGAAAAAATTAAAATACTAATTGAATTACTGCATTTTAATTTTTATTTTGAACCAAGTTACACATTCATACATTAAAAATTATAGGCCTAATGCTATTATGAATTTGCATTTTAATTCTAAACTTTACATTTTCATTTGGATAAAGTCCCAAGTACCCTTCCATACCCTCATGTAATTTCACGAAAAGGCCTAGCATATAGTAGCTTATCTAGCTAAAGACAAAAACCTTTGTGTTGTGTGTTGCCACCCAGTTGATACAGATGGTATTGCTATGTGAGTTGACTAGTAAAAAAAGAATTGTGTCTATTCTCTAGCTACCTATTAATTTACCCATTGGACAGATCATTATTGTAACAATTGCCTCCCTTACAAATTTTTCAGTAGCCACCACTGAATTTAAATGCTCTAGTCCAGTAGTAATTACTCATTATCATTGACCTGTGTATTTGTTTCCCCCTGCCATGACTAAGAAGAGCTGAAAAGTCTTACGTCCAGGGCACAAAAGAGTTTTTAGTCTCTCTGTGGAGCAAGACTGGGACAGCAGTCTTCTGCTGAACAGTAGAGGAGTATTTAAATGGGTTGTTGTTCAGTTGTTACAGGCTGTCTTTATAAGGGTATGTAACCTATCTTACCTGTGAAAGTGGTCCTCAGTGACAGAGAGGATGGCACTTCTCTTTGGTTTGGACTCATGCATTTTACTGTTATGAAGCACCTCAAAGAATTTCTGGTATTCTTCTTCTGATGGTTTTCTATCATGGAAACAAGAACCTTGAACATGACAGGGGTCTTGTTTATGAGAGAAACTGATGTTACAGATCTTTGCATACTGACAGAATCCATACCTGGCTTGGCACAAGTACAGGGCATCTGGATTCAAGCTTGCCCATTCATGATAACAGCAGCACATCGCCAACCCAGAACAGATGAGAGCAGACCTCTCCTAAGCCTATAACAGGGGCAGTGAGCCAAGGGGACTGTCCCATCCTCCTGTACTGTGATCCAGGGGAGTGCTGGGGTCAACAGAGATGCTTTTTGAATGCCAGATCAACCCATAATGTTTGAGAACAACAAATGTATGACATTATTTAAGACAGCTGGCTATTGTCTACTTTAATTGTGGTTACATTAGTAAACATTATGTCAGGTTTAAAAAGCAATCTAACAAATGTTAATAATTAACATTACTTTAAGCTACCTAGCAAATTAGTAGCATAGTAAGTAAACACTTAGCATACCTTTCTTGTGATCAATTAAAGTTTCATCTCCAAATGATAAACTTTAGGACCATTCACCTATCCTGAAGTGAAAGACCAGTATGCTTCCACGCTCTTAAATGCCTTATGGATAGGGAAAAGGATTGTGGATAAGGTAGATATAAATGTTAGAAAAAAGATCAGTTTGTCCAATTTACAGCAGATTTCAGTGGAGTCAGTAGTTCAGTTGGAAGTAAATACAGATCCAAACTCCAAAATATCAAATTTATTTAAATAGCATTGCTTTTTGTTAGCAGAGAGATAAGCTTTTTGTCTGACAAGACATCTTCCCTGAAACAGGTTGATTGCGCTACAGACCTAAAGATGTCAGCCACAACAAAAAGAACACATCACTGATACCGATGAACAGGCAACTGATACTGAGGTATAATCAGGTTCAAATCTACATGTAGACAATTATTGATTATCATTTCTTTAGAGTACAAATTCGGAAAATTTCGTAAAAATGGAACTTCATTTGGCGCCCTAGTGGTCAAAGCCTTGGGTAATTGCCCACCTATGACATATTGTTAAACTGCCTATGTCTAGAGAGCCAGAGCTAGTTTTCAAACTCATCTCACAGTCTTTCTTAGTGTACTGAATTTACTCAGTTTCATTTATTTGAAATCAGATATCTCAATAGGATTACAACTCAGCCTTAGGAGTGTAATGAATTAGCAGGCATTCAGAAGGAAAACTGTCCCATGTTAAACCAAAGCAAGGGGCTGTATTGGTTAGGTCATATTGCTTCAGACAAGAGAGATATTAGAAATGTAAGACTCCAAAACACTACATATTTAGGAAGGACTTTAAAAATTTTGGGATATTACAATGGCAGCTAACAGTAGAAAAAAAGTGCACCCCAGAGTAGCACTAATAGTGTTAGAGCAAATCAATCACCTTTTCTACCAAGTATTAACAGCCACTGTTTTACAATTGCCCCTGCCACATCTGCAGAAGTTGCATTAACATTAGTGAGAGGTTTTAACAAGTAAAGCTCTGTACTATCAGCAGAGCTGAGAGACTAAATGAAGGAAAGTTGTGCATTACAAATGCCTCAGGCATTGTTAATGAGTTGGTCACCTGCAGCTCTGAGGTCTCTTGCTTTTGTTATATAAAAAAGGGTTTAAAGGAAGATACACTTTGCAGTACTCATTCATAAGCTTTGGGTTGCAATCATGGTCAGGTTGCAGCTTGTAGACATGAATGTGCACATGTGACCGGAAAGCTTTTCTCCTTGCCACTGATGGCGCTGTGCCAAATTCTTGGCGTAATGATTAATGGGCAGCACCATGCACACCTTCATAGTCAGGTGCGCAACCACACCTCTTCCTCTGTTTGTCTAATCTCAGGTGGTGGTGGCTGCAGCCTGGCGTGGTGGATCGTGTGGCCGCCAATGTGCTTCGCATTAACGTAAAGGTAATGCGCTCCGCCGCCTTCACCTCTCCATTCCCGGGTGCAATCGGTGCTGTGTGCGCATTGGTAACACCGGTGTGTGTGTGTGTGTAGTTGGTTGCGGTGGTGTTGAGGGAGGGATTGCTCCACTGGGGGCCCTGTGTGATCGCTACCTGGTCCTTCTGGTGAGTCGCCGTTGTCCGCCTATTTATGCTGGCTGGTGCTGGGGTCTCAGCGGGCTGACATAAGTTTATCTGCAGCAGGTTGATCCACCAACCTGCAAACACCTCCTCCTGTAGCCAGTGAGACTGTGCCGGTGCCCACGTGTAGGTCAAAAGTTTGAATGAAACTCACATTGATTTATTAACACGTAACGCTAATTGTTCATGCCTTTTCTTTTACAGGCTGTACAGGCGTGAGGCCAGTCATCGGCTCCGCCTCCCTAAGTTGCGCTGCTGCTTTACCCGCTGCTGTTTTACCTAGCGCTGCTCTAACCAGGTCTGCTGCTGCTTTGAGGACGTGCTGATTTTATGCTGCTTGTGGACTGCTTTTCTGCTACTTTTGGAATGCGCCGCTCTGTGGACACGCTGCGTTCTGTGCGTGCTGCTTCCTGGACTGGCCTGTGGTGGAAGTCTTCCTGAGGTTTACTGCTGCCCGTAGTGGTCTCCATTACTGTCATCTTCACTTATTATGCATGGTTTCTCCTGCTTTTAATTGAACATACACAGCTCAGGTTAGATTTTTTAGAATAGCTTTTTAAGCCTGGGCTTGCCTGTGTTTTGGTTTGTTTCTTTTGTTTTGTTTGGATTCATTTCTAGTTTTGCTTTTCTGTCCTATATGTGTTGGATTATAATTCATTGCATTGTGTGTTTTCATTGTGATTGTCATTGAGATTTTATTGTCACCACCAGAGTTCTTTTTTTGTTGTGATTTGGTTGTATTAATTTTGTCTCTTCTTGGTTACAGGTGCTGTGGGCCCTGGCAGCAGTTCACTTTCCTGGTGGTGGACTTTCTTCGCACTCCTGATTTGTTTGGTTTGCTGTGTCATGGGTGATTTTCTTTTGTGTGTTGTGGACCTCATGCCTTGTTTGGACCCCTGCTGCCCTGGTGAGACCCAGCCCTGTCTGTATCCTTTTATTTGGGTTTTGCCTCATGTTAAGTTTTCTTTTAGTTGAGCCCTGGTGGTTGATTTAGTTATTAGTATCCTTTTCTGTGCAGTTTGTTTAATAAATCTTTTTTCATTTACACGTTCTCTGCCCAAGTGGAATTTATTAAGAACCTGTTTCCCTGCAAAAATGAAGTAACGATATCTTAAACTAATTTCCCAGGGCGGAATTCCCCTGGGTAGCGTTGTCGCGGCAACTCACTGCACCACTCTGCCACACACAGAAGTATTTAACTTGTATGTGTGAGGGAGCATTGTTCATGCTGAAGCCAGAAGTTAAGTAACTCTTGAGCTCTTAATATTTATCTTTTAATCTTAGCTGCTAGGCACTTTTGCTTTGAGTTGTATATTGTGAGACTCAACCACAACATTGCAACACTGCAGCAGATGGAGCTTACAGAATGGTATAACAAACTACTGATGAGACTGATGAACTAGTGCTTAAGATGACAAGTGTCACTGAGTCAATTTAATGCTTTAAAACTCAAACTGTATGCTTGCACTCAGAGATATTGTTGCTTGCAAAGATTTCCTGCACTTGGGCTTAAGCTCCTGCCGTCGCACTTAGATTGCTTCAGCTAGCTCGTGAAGCGTCTGCTCTCAAATTTTTGGTGTAACAACCCTGTCAAATCCACCAACCAATAGGAGGCTAGGTTTAGTGTTGACCAATGAAATGATCCCTACCACTCTAAAGCTAATTTTAACCCAAGTTTGACTTGTAAGGTGTAAAAACACCAGACACACATGTTGAGACTAAAAAAAATTTATTAATGCTGGAGGGGGTCTTTTAAAAATCTGGTAGTATGGCAGGGCTTTGCCATAATAAAACAGAGCTTCTGCTCACCATAGTCAGCCTTGAGTGCTAGGCAGCTTTGGAGGAGATTTATTTACAGAGGTGGGGCTTCTGGAGGAATGAACACCTGGGGCCCTATCATACACCCGGCGCAAACGCAGTGCGCCAGTTGCGCAGGTGTCATTGCTATCATACATCCAGCACAAGTGTCATTTTTGCCACAAGTGTACAATAGCAAATCCACTTGCATAGGGTCTGTGTGCCGAAGGGCGGGAGGTCTGAGAATGAAGGTCGAATGGAAGCGTGTCCTGGCACGTTTGCTATTGTACACCCGGTGAAATGAGGTCAAATGTGCCTTGCGCTTAGACCAACCAGAACCTGGTCTAAGTGCAGGGCGCAGACGTAAAACAGCCTGTACTGTAAAATACGGTGCAGTTGGCCAATGTGCTCACACACTTCTCCACAATCACACACAGTTCTTTTCTTTTTTTGCCATTCAGCAATGTAAAATATTGTGTAAAAAGGTGTGCTTTGGATGTATTTAGTAAAGTTAGTAAAGAGTACTTTGAAAACATTTTTGATCGCAAAGTATACATTTTGAAGTAAACAACTTGCGTATGGGAGTGTGTGTATCTCGCGTTTGGCCAGGACGCACACACCCCTTTCAATTATGTAAGAGTTTTTCCCTCCTTTCATTAATAAAAAATGAGGAATTATTGTGATCATAATGCCAAATTAATCTCAATGGACAAGACGGGATCACAACTGTCAGATCCTCTTTAACAGATCAGTCGCTGACAGCTGAAGCAACTTCTGAATGACCTTTCTTTGTTTGAATTTAATATCAACAAGCGACTGAAAGAAAAACAGTCATTCAACCATTAATTACCATATGTATTCTATTCACAAAATTAATTTAATTTTTAGGTGTGTGCCTGTGTGCCTGTGTGCCTGTGTGCCTGTGTGCGTGCATGCCTTCGTATGTGCATGTTTGCCTGTGCAGGTGAAAGTATATAGAAGACATAGATATAACAAAATATGGAAATGTTTGCTTTTTAAATGATTTGATTTAAAGGGGAATTAGCTGAGAGCTGTCTGACACAATACATCCATTGAACGTTCTGTCCCTACCAAGCCGAATAAATGAATGAATGAATGAATGAATAAATAAATTAATAAATCCTTTTAGTTCAGCTGTCTGTTTATGTTTGTGCTGGGTTTATGATAGCAATATGCCTGCGCCACTGGCGCTTGGCACAGCCGGTCTTTAAAGGTTATGAGATTGGTTCTGCGATTGGTTCATGCATTTTCGGTCAAAGAAACACCCATGAAACACCCATGAATTGATGAGATAATTCTACACAGCTGATAGGACTATCCGCTGTGTGCCAGTGAAGCATTGGGCGGGGCAGAGCAGGATTCCTCTGCTGTACCTGGAACAAGGTGGCAAAGGTTGACCTGGAAACTCCCCTGAATAAATTAAAACCCCTGCGCCCTGCGCTTGCGCCAGGTGGAAGTGTACGATAGGGCCCCTGGAGTGCAGAACTCTTAAACAATAACAAAAGAGCTTAAAATGAACCATTAAGCTTTTTGGATTAAAAAAAATAAATTTATTTTTCGCATAACCTGTTGACCCAGTAGTAAGTCACACACAACCTCTACTGCTGGGTGTTTGTAATTAGCTATCTTTATCTATGTTGATCATAACACAACTGACAGGGAATCGTATTATTATATTAAGTGTATACACACCCACTCACATACTCTCAGACACAGTCCCTGGCATGGTGATTTGCAAAAACAGCGCAATATTCCTACCTTGAGTAGGCAATATTAAAAGGACTTTTGCTTTCTCATCGATTATGCAATACCTCACTGGACCATCACATGCTTTTACATTACAGTCCTTTTGTTGCATGTCAGCTGGGAGCTGATGGACCCATTAAAAAAAATCATGATACACCAAATCAATTGGGGATGTCAAAGTGTGTCCTAATGTTTGCTCAAAGAAAAGCCAAAAATCGACGGCTTGAGGGATTCTCTCTGCTGACTACAAGTGCCTTTACTTTACTTCGCTCACCCATGCTTATGATTATGTGATATCACAAACCCACTAGGTACCATTGCGATGGTGGCACATACGCATGAAGCAGTCAGTAGCTATCTCAAACTATGCTATAATTTTCTCTTAACTTGTATTTTATCACCTTATTTTCTGAAGATTACAATACTTATGACAGGAGCATACACATTAATGCTGGGAAAGTAAGTTTTAAAACGATACTTTGAATCCTGCATAGACAACATTCCAGGCAAACACAAAGCTGTCCCTTGCTCCAATTTTGATCTATCAAATAACGTGGCAGTTCTGCTGCCTAATTATTCTTAGCTGATAAAAAGGTCAAATGATGTAAGAAAATGTGCCAGTCTTTGAAATCAAACAGTCCTGCAGAGTATGTGGCGAACTAAGGACACCATTGGGTTGTCTGACATATTGGAGCAGTATCACTGAAAGTACTGCCCCTTTTCTACTTGTTTAGTCATGAATCATTTTTAAATTGAGAATAACTTGGAATCAAAAACTGACCTCTCAAATCAAATTTAATTGTTAGACTTGCAAAGATTCACAGCCCAATTATAGAGGCTGAACCATTTGACCCTGCCATGCTTTCTTTATTAGATTTGTATGGGGACAACAAGAAGCAAACAAACTCAAACTGATGAGAGCTATTTCCTTTGGGTCTGAACTTTGTGGAGTGCAGCATTAAGCCCTGTGCCTGGGTCGGTTTGTCCAAAACATCTCAATTACTGTAGAACTAGGCTTACATGGAAGAACTTAATTTTTACACTCCAGTTAGCCATAAATGGATGTACAAGCATCCTTGATAATCCATTTGAATTCTAATTTTTGTCTGTTTAATCATTAGACCTGTCCATGAGAAGAATGGCAAAGAAGAAGTGCAATTTTACTATATGTATGACTGTTTCATGGTTTGCTAAAAGTACTATAAATAGGGACACTGCGTAGCACAATCGGTAGAGCGGGCGTCCCATATGCGGAGGCTTCATCCTCCATGCAGTGGTTGTGAATTCGACTCCGGCTCCGACCATTTGCTGCGTGTCACAACCCCCTCTCTTTCTCCCTGTTTCCTGTCTATCTCTCGGCTTTCCTTTCAAAATAAAGGCAAAAAAGCCCCAAAACTATAAAAAAATACTATAAATAAACAAAGTGATAACAGTTTAAAATATTTGATTATTGATCAACATCTTGGAAGTAGCAACGTAAACTGTAAAAACAATGACACAATTACTGAAATCGGCAAATATTCTAAATAAACTTTCTTAAAATGAGCTTATATATCACATTTTATATTATCACTCTCTATATTATTGCATATATTGCATATATGTGGGAAATGGTACAGTATATATGTGTTTGTGTGAAAACAGGTAGAGGAGCATCAAACTGCAATGGTAGATCATATTAAGTTAAGTTGTACTTTAGTGCCACTTACGTTTTGAACAGTGAAATTTGTTCTTTGCTATAAACCCATCCTTCAGTGCAGTGCCCAGGACCAACTCTAGATTCAAGCCAGGCCCTTGGTCAAGGACACTGACTGGAGAATTAACCATGAGACACTGGGGTCAACTTTACTAATCTGAAAGTAAAAGAGAAAGCATCAGAATACAAAATGTACTCATAATCTAATAGAGACAGGGTTGTGATTAGGAACGATTTTTTCAGTACGAAAAACAAAACACATTTATATGGACCCCTATTACCCTCTTCCTTTCTTCATATGCTTTACTTGCTTTGCTTTCTATTCTTGCCTACTACCTCCTTCTCCCAACCCAACCAACAGGTGTCATATAAAACTTTCTGGAACATACCAAACCCCCGACTGTCATTAACTGTGCAGACCTGCACCTGTAATAGAGTTAAGGGGTGAGGGGTAGTGGTTGTGTGGTAGTGGAGAGGACTTTTGCTAGAAGAGTAATTCTTTAAAATTCTTTAATGAGGTACTGCCACAAGGTTGTGAATAGAGGGTAATGAGTATTAAAGTACATCCGTCTATACCATAGAAAAGTAATGAACAGTTTTAACTATCATTTCCCCTTATAATATCGATGTGCGGATGCTGCACATACTTTTATTGTTATCATTCAATAAACCTTTTAAACAGAGGATTTTTTAGATTTTAAAGAGATGTTTAAGTATGATGAAGTCTGTTAATATCCTTAAATTTTCTTGACATCAAGTCCCATGAGTATACCCAAACTAACAGTGAACTGGTCTGTGCACTAAAAGTATGTGTTTAACCAAACCTCAATATCTCATATACCCTTGTGCCATAGAACTCTATTGTAAGCCAAAAACTAGGATTAATGCCTTTAAACTGATCACAAGCCATACATCTATTTAAAGTGAAGATTTTAATTCTAAATTGGATACGTGTCAGGGCAGAAAGTTGGATTAATACTTTAAGTAAGGGGTTGACAGGGGTCCTTCCATAGAGACCTACAGTAATCATATCTTTGTTTGAGAAAAAAAACAAGCTTTCAGTGGCCTGCTGGTCACACCATATAAAAATCAGGAGACCTTAAAGGCAACTGTATTAATTCTCTGTGGCCCATCAGTTCCTCTGCTGAATTTATGGCAAAGAATAAACCTTTTCAGGATATTCCATCGTACACAAATGTGGTAGACCTGAGTGTTATGTGTATGTCAAGACCACAAAGGAGGACTGGGAGGTTGGTGAGGATCAGTTGGTCAACCTGTTAAAATTCTTGCTGGCCAGGTGGAGCTCTATAAAAGGCACATGGACACCTGTTAGTCTGCACTGCTTTCTGCTCATCCTAGGCAACCAGGACACACACACACACACACACACACACACACACACACACACACACACGCACACCAAAACACACGCACAAACACGCAAACACACACATATAATCCACAGCTCCTTGTTAGTTCAAGTTCCCTCCCACACAATTAGAACACCTTCTTGTGTGCC
>JAQMCX010000634.1:0-10394 GCA_029814765.1 Acanthurus leucopareius | reverse complement strand
TAGACATGGTCCAGTGTGTTGTTTCCTCTGGTGGAGATGTGGACGTGCTGGTGGAATCTAGGCAAAACAGTTCTGAGATCTGTTTGATTAAAATCCCCAACAACAATAATAACAGCATCTGGCTGCTTTGCCATATGACTGCTGATGACCTCAAACAATTCCTGGAGTGCATATTTTGAATATGCATCCGGTGGAATGTAAACAGCAGCAACAAACACACTGGTGAATTAGCTGGGCAGGTAATATGGCCAACATCTCAGCAGTAAAAACATCCACTTTGACTGCACCTGTGCACCAAGCATCATTGATGTAAACACAGGGTCCGCCCCCTCTCGTCTTACCGGATTCTTGTGTTCTCCGCCCGTCCAGTGCTAAAGCCTCATCTGGTATGTTGCTGTAGAGCCACGTCTCTGTAAAGATGAGAGCACCACAGTTTCTGTTTTCTCTTTGCTGAGTCAGCCTGAGTCTTATCTTATCCGTTTTATTGTCCTGCGACCGGACATTTGCCAGGAGTAGGCTGGGTAGTGGAACAGCCTTGGGTCCAAGCTTTCTTAGCTTAACTCTTATCCCGGTACCAACGCTCGGATGCTGGCCGGCACGTGGTGGCTTGTCTGGCGCTGTGCTGGTGCCCTCCCGCGAGGGTGGCTACTGCTCTTCATGGCTGGTCCCTTGGACTGTTGGGGGCCTCTGGTTCATCCGTGGGTGGGGTTTGTGTGTGGGGGTGTGGGTTGGGTGGGTTGCGGGATGGGTTAGGGGGCCATTGGGTGGCGGGTGGGCCCTCTAGTCCTGTTCCTCTGGTTGCTGCCCCTGTGGTTTGGGGGTGCTTGTTGTTCCCTTCTCGGGCACCTTGGTTACCACTGTGGCCTGGGGTTGAGTCTTGACCCTTCTCACCCCACTGAGCCTAGGCAACAACTCTGTACACTCTGGTGATAGTTTCCCATGCATGTTTGGTGAATGTCTACATGCATGCCGACACTGATCTATCAGCTCCTGCCTGGATACATCATAAAGAAACTAATGGTACCCTCCAGAATATGCTGAGTCAGTCTTTAAAGCCAACACTTTGCTAATATGCACTGTTTATTCTACTTTGACTCCTGCCCTCCACTGGGCCATTTCTTACAAACAGGACTCCCACATTTCTGGTGACCAATACAGTTCTTGTACTGTCGCTATCTCGTTGTGAGTATTAAGAGCAACACAGCTATCCCCACTCCACCTCATACTTGCACCACTGCCTGTCTTACTCCTCCTTGTTACTTTCAATTTTCTTTTCTTTTTTTTTACTATTCGTCATTCATCTATCTATGAAATCATTTATTTATTTTTTTCTTCTTCCCCTTTCTGCTCCATCAGCTATGTCTTACCTCTCTCTAGTTTCCCCCCGATTCACTGCGGTGTAACACTACCCTCTCTGGCTGACAACAGGAAACTCCATGTAATAAAGTCTGACTGGCCAGTATCTAAGGAGGGCGGGTGATGGTCACAAGCACGCACTAAAAGAATAAAAATTTTGGCTGCAAGACAAAAAGTGCATCAATCTCATTTAAAGATGATACCCAATGTGGTCTCAGACTATGAGTACAAATGCAGACAAAAAAAAAAAGAAAAAAAGTAATACAATGATCCAGTTAAGGTTATACACAACCATTCATTTAGGAGCAGACGTGTCCCACCCACACTTAAAAATAGTTTGTTTGGACCCCCCCACGTTTCCCACGTGAAATATTGCATGATCAGTCTATCCACCCAGCGCCTTTTCCACTGATTCACTATCAAATCCACCTGATCATTAAGAGAATATCCATATCCATGAAAACCATTCCATATTTTTTCTTGTTGCCAACACTTCATAGCACATACCTACACTTACACAAACAATACCCATGCCTGCTGTCATCAGCGCAGTCTGTGTTAAATGGAGGTCTGATGAGAGAATGTCAAGTACACTGCCATCTCAAAATGCTTAGCTTTTGCTACAGCCTTCTTGTTTTGTCACAAAGCCTCTTTATTACTCCCAGATCACACTTAACTTAATATTAAATTCAATAGAAACACATAACATCAAACAATAAACACTTTCTTCCAACTTAAGAAAACCGAACCACACTAAAATAAGTTAAACAGAGCTTTTTATTGTTTGATGTTATGCTATTTCGTTTTTATTGAATTTAATATTGAGTTTTTAGTGTAGTTCGGTTTTCTTTGTCTGACTGTAAATTGGTTTGTGACACCTGCTCTTCAGACATTAACATTAGGAGGCTTTTTACCAGGAACAAGAAAATAAGTCATGGTTGCCCCAGTTGTGTCTTCAGTGACAACAAAGTGCCATTCTTTGGTGGCCAAACCCTTAATTTTTTTCTTATGACAGTGTTAGCACAGTTAGCACTAAGCTAGTCAACCTTACAGGAATCTATCAGCTAGCATTACAGCTGGTTATGATTTCATCCACATTCATCTATGTTTTAAGGCCAAGAATGAGGCCAACCCTGGTGTTATACATTTGTTGATTGTCTGTTGACAATACACTGATCACACAGGTTTTGAGATGGTTGTATTTTACTAACATCAGCAATGCCCAGTATACAGAGCACTATAGTCTACTATAATCTGCTAGTACAGTGCACAGAGCACCATCTACTTTTATTATTATCAGCAAAAATAAAATAATCACATACAAAAAGGGAGTTTATTGGGAGTTTAGTATTTTTAAAATCTTCCAATGTCCAGCTCCGTAGCCTGAAAAAAGTTACTAAAAAGTAGCTGACCCAAGACCATTGGGTTTAAAGAAGGTGTCCAAAACCACCTATGCCTTCATTAACATGAAATGTGTTCGGAACTGTGTGGATTGCGAAAATAGATTGCGTTTCATACCAAATCTGCCAACTCAGCAATGTTAGATCCTGTTATTCTCAACAATGTTTGGGCCATATGCATATTATGGGAGTTTTCTGGGAGAAATATCAAATGAGAGGGGGCAGGGAGAGCGGTCTAAAATTTTGGGGGAGACCCCGCAAATACGGGACTGTCGGCAGGTATAGTTTAATTTCTAAAAGTCAGCTGATCAAAAGACCATTGGGTGTGTAATTTTATGCTAATATCTTGACTGGTTTTGAGCTAATTACAATTATTAATATGACAGGATGCTCAGTCCATCTCCATCTCCATCTTTCTTGAAATAGGTGGTTGAGAATGAGACTTAGTCAGAGGCAGGGTCAGCATGCAGAACAAAGAACAAATAAATAAAGCTGGTGTGTCCACTTTAGTCAAGTCATATTATTTTCCTAGCGGTACAGCCGCCTAAGTGACAACATCTTTGCCTGCAGCCAGTAATATTATATATGTATATTTATTATTTATAGACATAATGGCAAAAGTTGAACGCACATAATATTGTAGACATACTACAAATGCAAACAGTTTGCAAGCATCAGGCTGTAAAATTTGATGCTAGCAGAGCAGAGATTTGAACAAAATCCAATAATATTACTGTACCTTTTCAGGTGACATGGTTTTTTGGCTTCTTACACTCTCTCTGCCGGTTTTGCAACCCTCTACTTGTCAACAGTTGCTTTCAGAGACTTTTGCTGTACCCATTTACAGCATCAGTGATATCTTTGAGTTGAGTTGACTGCCCTTTAGACCTCAAAGAATATAACAAGACGAAAACCCAACCCAGCCACAGTCTATTCACCCTGCTGGCAAGAGATATAAAAGTATCTGCTTACATATTACTAGTCTAAAGAAAATCTTTTATCCTCAAGCTTTGAGACTTCTCAATCTCTTCAATACTCAAAGTAAAAAAGTACTTTTCATTTTCTTGATTTTTATCTATATATTCAGATAAATTTTGCGTTAAGCTATAGCGTAAGGGAACTACAGAGCATTTATTTCTATAACCTTCTGTAATAAAATTAAATTATACTGAATCTTGTATCTTAATGGGACAGAATATTGTTCTGAGATGTAAGGAGAAATATCACTTTACTTTGGTAAGGTATAATAGCTGTCTGTTGTGTTCACTTAACTGGTCAAGCACTGCTTGCATTGCTTATCCTGATGGCACACCACTGCTAAAAAGGATCCAAAATCAGTAGGAGATATTAGATGCTCTATCCTAGTGTGCATAGGTAAGGGGGTGTGTGCATTTCTGAGTGTGAGTGTAAAATTAGTTTATCCTTATGTCCTTTCTACATTACAACAGTAGATCGACAGCTTTGACCACCTCAGATTGCTCTGCTCTCACCACAATATATTTGTTACATTTTGCATTTGTATTTTGCATGCACTGACAACTCTGAGTATCATCTCAAATATGTGTGTGCATGTAAACTTGTGTTTTTTCTTCAGTATGAGATGTCTGATGAGTGTAATGGGCCAGTCAAGTTATTTATATGCATGAGAATCGACTATTTAAACTTAGAAATGGACTAGGTGGTGATATTCAACAAACAAGCACTTCAGCTACCCATTCATTTCCTTGATTAAGGCTGTCGTGTATACAGGCAGACTGATTAACACTGTTACCATTCCTCAGCATGCAGCGTCCTTCAACACTCAAAATTAAGTACGCTGCCATACAACATTGCAGGTGATTCGAATGAGAGAGTCACATCATGGCGTTTTTCTCATGTTAAAGAGGAATGTCTTTGGTTAGATTTGGGTACTTTTTACAAATCTATTTGGAAAAAAAGTAAGCCATGTTTTCTTTATGTAATACCATTTAACCATATTTAGATAACAATGGCTGATTTCATAATCACTTAGACCATCAGTCATGACAGAGCTGCAACCCCAATGTCATAAAATCCAGACCTAAACAACACCCTGAAATACTGAATAATGTTTTAATACATACTTGTCCTGTTCAAGATTATGAAAAGGAAGCCTGGCTTAGTTAAGCTATTAATAAATCATTCTGGCACAGATAGCTAAAATCAAAGAACAGCCCAATTTTCTCTTATTAACTATGATTTTTTTCATGCAACAGATAGTTAGGACTGAGTAAATTTATTGGACAAGAGGGATTCTATGAGTGCTTATACACAGTACAACATCACTGGGACGTTTAACTATATGTATCATTGCACTTAACACTGTTCCAGTGACCGTTTTTACACTAACTGTCAGTTCCCAGCTTAACCCTACATTGTATCGAGCTGCACGGAGTAGATGCACATTTTTCTAGACGTCTATGATGTCTAATGTCAATACATTAGACATCATAGACGTCTAGACATTTTCTGGACATCTGCATTAAATTATAAACGGTTGCTAGGAGAGGATGAGTACGGGAAGTCAAAATGCATGAAATCAACATACAGGATTCTGGTATAAGTGTCTTTATTTCAAAGTGAGAGAGAATTCTGTGACTTGTAGTGGATATTGTGGCCTCTGCGTAGTGTGTCAGGAGATATGCAAACTGTAGGGGATCCAGTCATGAGGGCATGGTGGCTGTAATGTGAGGCTTGACAAACCATTCAAAGCATTTTGTCATTATAGGGGTTGGGGGGATGGGATAGTAACCATTCAAGCAGGCTTTAACTGATGTCTTTTATACAGGGATGATTTAGGAGGTTCTGAAGTATCAGGGGACACTGGCCTGACCAAGACAGATGATCAACATATCTGTCAGGGCATCCACTAATACATCAGCACATTCCTTGAACAAACTTCCAAGGGTGTCGTTGGGACCTGCCGCTTTCCCATGGGTTGACCCTGGCAAGGGTTCTTCGTGTGTGCTCTGAATCAGTCATCAGAGCTGGCTGGTCAGATAGTACAAGGGGACTGGCTCTCTCCTGTGCTATAGTGGTTGATGCTTGGAAGCTTGCAAAGAAATTGCTGGACCTGTCTGGAAGCCTGGATTTTCTGCCACATTCAACTGGTGTGCCCTGTATCACCAGAGTATCCGTGTATCCTGCCTGTGTGGGCCCTCTTCGCTTTCCTGATGCCTGGTAAAAGGACTGTCCTCCCTGAGCACATTCCTGTCCCCTGACCTGTAGGCTGAGTCATGGACCCTCAGTAGGGAGCACACCTCTGATGTCATCTATGGCTTTTTGATTATCCCATAAAATTTTTCATCACAATGACATTTTCTGTGCATTTTGCAGTGTAGCTGGTCACTGCATACTCCTCAGTGTATGTACGGTTATGTTAGGCTGCTGACTTAAATATGTCCCAGTCTGTGTGCAGAGAACAGTACTGTTGTGCTGAGGCTGCTCCCTCTGGCCAGGCCCTAATCTGTCTTTTCTGTGTTCTCACACATTTAAGCAATGTTTTTTATGCTGGTATTACCATGACATATATGTGGCCAGAGTGGCCAAGATAGAAGCAAGGGGCTACTTTGAATGCTTGTTGGGTGTTGGTATAAACTATGTACAGTATGTTTTCTTACCTGGTTTTGAAATCCATATGCTGCGGAATTTTTGCCGAACAAAATCATTGAGTTGGTGTGGTTAAAGTCCCACAGCAGCCACAACAAAGCTGTCAGGATGTGTAGTCATTAGCTCACTGATAGTGTCATACAGTCCATCCAGTGCTTCGTTAACATTAGCTTTAGCACTGGGAGTGATGTAAAAAGCTACTACAAGCAGGATGGTAAATTCCCTTGGCAGGTAAAACAGCTGGCATTTCACAAAGAGAAATTTAGTCAGTGGAAGGTAGTATTTTAGCTGCTACTCTGCCTAATTCTCTAACACAGAAGACTACTATTTGCCATCACATTATTAGAGCATTGTGGCGAAGAGTGCAGTGTCTTTACAGGAAAGGAGACAAGGTGATTTGACTGGCTATGTTTAAAGCCTTAACAACTGATAATGTATTCAAACTGATTCAACTCCAACTGGGTTATGGAAGACATGCAGTCAATGAGGGAGCTTACAAGAGTAGTAACACTAAAGTGTTTGTGTATCCCACTGTGTTACCTATGCTTGACCCAGCCCATAGCTGATCTGTAGAATACTGATGAGGACAGATCAATGCACTTTCATTACAAAGGCACTAATACATTTCAGTCATCTACCATCATCCTTCCTCTTCATGCCACAGGTTTTTTATCAGTTCATTTTTTACTATGGTTCCTCAATCTGCTCGTTCCTGTCCCTGAGTGTCCACACACATACAAACATGCATTTATACTACCTACTAGCATGGTCTCAATTTACAGTACAAATACACCTATACATATAGATGGCATTTTTGAAGAATTTTTTGGGCTTTTTGCATTTATTTTGACAAGGCATCTTGACCTTGAAAAAGAACATGCAAGAAAATTGAGTTTTACACCTCATAAAACACTCATGACTAGATGCACTAGTATTTAATTAACACACTTTTGTTGTCTTTCCCCATACTTTCTGTGTTTATGCATGTGGTTACACTGAGTGTATTGACAGCACGTTTGCACATTGCATGTCTTTACAAATTGTAACAATAACCTGTTGGTGTTTTCTTAATTTGCTAGTGTTTTATCAGGTTTTTTTTTGTTTTTCTGAAGTTATAGCCTGTTATAAGCACTCTAGTGGCTGAGAGCACAGTGTTACCAAGCCACTAGCTCAGTCATTTCACAGGGTATGCACTAATATGCACACTTTCTCATGTCACCATACACACTGATACTTGTTACAGTATTATACAATCTCCTGAACAGATTATTATTAAAAAAGAACAAAAAGTAGGTCTTTCATGTTCGAGAATCAGAGAATTAAAGGGAAGTTAAAAAGCCTTATTGTTCAATAAGAAGACAGTATTAGCAAAGATATCTAGAAGGGGCAGGTTGGCATGTCAGAGCCAGGCAGCAGGTCTCAGCATAGGTATGGATTTCACATAGCACCAAGGACAGAGATGATGCACACAGGAATTGGGGATAGGAACATAAAAGAAAGGGTAATTACAGTGTCATGACAATGGTGATTGGGCAGAGGAAGGAGAAAAAGATGTTGGTATTTATCCAGGGAAGTTAATAAGTGGATGTGTGAGGTCATGTGATGTAAAAATGCAGGAAAAAACTGGGAATAATTAGTGGGAGGTTGAGGAATGAAAAGTCTGAAGGAAAACAGAGACTAAGGGAGGGAAGAAAGGGTAAGACAGGGCGTATGGTCTGCACAAATCTGTTGAGTCCCCATATGGAGTTAAGAATCCTTTTGGCATTATCATACTCAGCAGGGACTCAGCATCTTCATAGAGTATGACCGTCAGCAGCTTTCTTTTCTTTTTATGACAATCATACTCTGTAAAACTGAACACAGTCATGTTTCATTTCACTAAAGCAATAATATCTTTGTATATAGAAACAAGTGGGGCATTTTATAGAATGTGACATTTGCAGACAAGATGAATCCATGGAAATTAATAAACATGATTTGCGGCTCTCTTCATTTCTGCTGTTCTATTTTCTGTGTTTTTTACCTCCAAACAAGCATTATCCTTGGCCAACTGAAAGTGTGTGTGGTGTATGTGTGTGAGTGTGTGTTTGTCTGTAGTGTGTGAGTGAGTGTGTGTTTGTGTGTAGTTCAAAGGCAGCAGCAGTCAAAAGCCTCCTGCTGAGTGTCAAACTAAAAAATCTCTCTGAACTGAATTAATGGCATCTCCCTATCGCTCTCCTTTTGACGGCTTAGGCAGCTTCTATTCTCTTTTTGTACAGTTCTCTCTTCTGCAGTTCTGTTCATCTATCCTCTCATCTCCTCTCTCATCCTTTCCTTATGTCTTTACCTGTTTTCCTTTCCTTTTCCTTATATCATGGATATCCCTCTGTATTTAGTTTTATGTTTATTACATTCTGTCTTTTGCTTAACAGGTTATTACTTCTTGGTAATCTCCCATGCCTGCTCTTTTTTTCCTTTTTTTTGAGTCTCTTTTTTAAAAAGATAAAATATAAGGAACAATTTTAGGTTGGTTCAGACAAAACTGACAGACAGATCATTGTGTGAAACAAATCAACTGACAGGTTATATGAAGAATCAACTAACTACAGTCAGTCCCACATCTAAAAACACATCAGTGGGAAAATGACATAAGATGAAACAGAATACACTAGCTAACTTTAATAAACATTTCTGAATACTAAAAGTATATCAAATAGATGTAAAGTAGATACACTACATCTATTTGAAATACTTTTCCCAATAGATGTTTCATAGTTGTTCATAGACAACTCCACATCTGAGAAGCTTCATGAAAAAAGGGAGTTCCCATTCCTATGTAAAACATTATGATATCACTACAGCAACTTAAAGTCTTCAGGGTTTTCACAACTTTAAAAGAAAAGGAAAGGAATGGCAGAACGCATAAGAAAACCTATCTGTGCCCCAGCAGTCGCGTGTATAATCTGTCAACTAGCATATTATTTAAAAGTGCTGTACAAAATGAAAAGAAAAATTATAGGGCAAGGACAAAAAGGTAGTGACAAAGAATATTGTTTTTGGCTTGTATAAATAAAGATGTGTGATCGTTTTTGTAGTTTTCTTTTCTTAACCACAATTTACCATACTATTGACAAGAGCACTTGTATTATATTACTGGTCATCAGCAAAACCTGCAACAGACTGAGGGGATGACTGAAAAGTGCAAAGGTCACTAAGCAAAAATATAATTAACAAAATAAAGGCTCCCAAAAAGAAATGTGCAGATAAATAGATAAATAAACAAGGACACAGTAAATAATGTGAACAGAACTGGATTATTGATTAAATGTAAATTTATTACATGAACACATAAGTCAATGTTTTTTTGACATATCTGCTCCCAGGAATCAGTCCCTAGCATGTCCTCAAAACATGCTGTAAAAGACCTGATTGGGGAACTGCCTTGTAGTCTTGCATGTCTCTTGGCTACATCAAGGCAACAATTTATTGCTCTATTATTGTCTAATCATGCACAATGACCACTTTAACAAACACTGGTGTGTTGTTTTAACTCTAATCTTCATTTTTATTACAACCATCAGTATTCGTTTTGGGTCATTTACATTTTTTTAAGCTTATGTAAATAAATTTATCATTTTGAGGCCAATGTAAGACCTCTTTCACATATACTTCTCCATTAGGTTTCTAAAAAACCCACTAATGTGGCGTGTTTTTGGAATTTCAAGCCACAGTTCTTGCCATTCAGTATGGACACATGCTGGCTTTTTAAAAATTGGTCACCAAGTTTTGCAAGCATTTTTTACACTAAAGAAATAATGCATTTATTGGACACTTTTTTCAGATAAATCCAAACTGGGCCCTCAAGTGAATATTTTGATCTGTCGGACGGTGTATTTGGAACTGAGTCAAAATATTGTGTTTTCTGTAATTTTTAAAAAAAAAAATGTGGGTCAGTATCATTGACTGTATAAAACACTGGACAAACCCTCCGTGACGTCACCCATTGGTTTCTGCATGAGCGAAAGTGAAGCC
>JAQMCX010000633.1:0-10396 GCA_029814765.1 Acanthurus leucopareius | reverse complement strand
TGTCACTCACCCATTATACACAAACAGTCCATGTTACCCTATAGCTACCCATATGTTCCTAATTTTACATCCTTACAATCCCCCCTGTTTGCTCATTTTTTTTCTTCTTGTTTTTTCTCTCCACCTCTAAATGTTCAGTTTAATATCCACTAATGAAACATAAGGTAATATATGCAAGAACCTATAGGCATTACAAAGGATTAATTCTAATAGAAATAAAATCAATCAAAGAAGAATACAAAATTCTTTTTTACCTTACAACATCAATCATCTTCATGTTTCCAAGATCCCTACTTTCTTAACCTTCTACAACTTCCGTCACTCACTTTCATCAATAATACATATCAATCAATACACAGTACATAACACAAACATAAAGAAAAGGCACATAATTGGATGACATGTATGTAGTGTCCAGATAACAATGTTAATCTTCAGTGGAATATTAGCTTCCTTGAACTCCACTGAAGGTTCCTTAATAATTAGAGTTCCTTGGTTAAATAACTTTTTTGGTCCTTTATGATGATCGCATCTGTCGATTGTTAGTGTTGTCGTGGGTTCCAGATCTTCTCAATATTCCTCAACCGCCCTTTTTGATGCTCCTCAATCCACATCATTAATGGAGCGGCCCGAGGACTCAGATGAAGTTGATGAGATAGAGGTAGAATCACCACGATCCGTTTCAGAGGGGGCATAAATATTCACCGTTTTCATTGGATTTTGCACAAAGGTCATGTTGGTGATAGAAGAAACAGATTTTAAAATTAGTGCACGGAAAATGGGGAAACAACAACACATTACTACTGCTACTATGAGAATCACTATTAAAATAGGGGCAAAGAGACCTAGAAGCCATACAAGAGTAGAATTTCCTCCAAACATTTTAGTGATATTATCCCATGTTTTCTCTCTGTACCCCCCAAAGACTTTTGCATCTCTATGTGTGTTAATTATCCCTTCTTGAATTTGCTTGAGATTTTGAATTGCTCTTGTTAAATTCCCATTACCTTCTGATTCCGATGGCAAGTATGTGCAACATCCTTCACCTACAATAGCACAGACTCCTCCTTGTGTGGCTGTTAAAGCATCTAAAGCAACACGATTGTCACTAGAGAATCTACGAATGAGATCAAGTTCATTGCTGATAGCATGAAACCCTAATAGTGTAGCATTAGCAACTAAGGCTAAGTCATGTCTAGTAAGGGCAATAAGATAATGATTGGAATATTGTAATTCTGTATTCCAGAAGATGGACTTAAAGACCAATTGAGAATGAGTGTAAATTTGATATTCATTACTTAGGGCATAATACTTATCAGCCAATGTCTCAGGATTTGCATTTTTCAAGTGTATGTAGCCTGTAACTTCATTTAAATCTCTTTTGGAACGGGATTCATTATTATGTTCTGGGAGATATTCAGTAGGCTCGACTATGTAAGTCACATCATGTAACATGCATATTCCACATCGTCCTCTGAACAATGGAGGCAAAGTATTCCATACCTTGTCACCACAACACCAATAAAAATCTGTAGTCGAAGGGGTACCCATCTGTGCCAATTGAGCATAGTCACTATTCTGTGGAATTACAGTTTTACATTGATCTTTCTTCAAATAGCCCATATTTTGTCCATGTGTTGAATATCTATTTTTTCCCTCTAAACATACATCAAAAATGTCAGATGAATTCACTGAAACTGTGACTTGCCTAGGTTTGACTGCTAAATCTGCGGGTACATTAAAAATGTGTTTCGTATAGAAACTTGGACATGCTCTTAATGAAGGATATTCTTCTGGTACATTAAATTTGGTAACATGTATTCCAGAAATATCAGCTCCCTTTTCTTGATTAAATGTGATATTCGAGTAAATGACATATTGAGTGACTCTCTGAAGGAAATTATTAATTTTGTAGACCGTATTTGTAGTTTTACCAAAGTACATTTTGTTAGTTTTGATTATAGGTCTAGGAGCAGAGCTAGATAGTTCATGAGTACCTGTCTTGGGATGTTCTTGAATGATGTACATATATGCCATCGTACAGAAGGATGGTAATCCCTGTTGTCCTGTTAGAGGTTTAGCTACTAACACGAATACATCTTGAGTAGACTGCGGAAATAAGGAACATGCGTAGCAGGATTTCTGTGTTATCTTGCGAACTTTTGCTTGCATTGATTGATACCATAGATTAGATGAAAAAGGATGATTAATGTCTAAGTTTAACTCTAACTCCTGATACTTGAAATATTCGTTATTCTCGGTAACAGTCAATTTTGAATTAATTGGATCATCTAATTGAGAGAGCCAAGTGTTCAATGTACTTTTGTCTTGTTTCGAGTCCGCATCAAATTTCACCAATTTAGAGATCCAATAAGGCGCACAGACACCCTGCCAATCAGGTGGAATAAATGTGTGCAAATTATCTCCACACATCCAAATTAGATTCTCTAATGCTGGAAATGGGAATCTGGAAAAGATATACAAAGTACGAGGGCATTTTCGAGTCACTCCCATATAGTGATGTACAACACTAGTAATGGGAGACACACATACTAAGGGGTTTCTGGTTTGTTTTGCTCTCAACATAATCGGCTGGAAATCTAAATAAGCATCTTTATCTACATGCACATAAAAGTCTGGAGTTAGATTTTCCCACAGTTTGTTACAGAATTCTACAGGTCTCTCTACCACAGTTGTTAACACAAAGATTTGAGTGAGAATTGTTTCGTTTGCTACAGACTGATAATCAACACGTACATCTACAAGGTGTTCTTCTATTGTGACAAATGTAACATTCCGAATGTAGTATGGTTTGGTAGCATCAGGAGTCAGTGGGTAATACAAGCATTGCATTTCCAAGTCATTTACGGGTACGCTATCCAGTGTGCCTACGTCCAAATAAGAGTCATGGGTCGTGTTCTTTACTGTAGTCGCTCTTTTCTTGCTTTCGATCAATCTTTCTACTGTTCTCTTATACCTTGCTCGTCCATCTAGTCTCTCTCCATTCCCTAACATCAGCTTCACATAATTCTCATTGTCTCTCTGGTTTAGATCCCTCTCATATATCGCCTGAACACCTAAAAACAAGGTTATACCACATGCACTAATAATAAGTATTATCACTAGAGTAAGAAAGTTATACTGAGCATTTTTCACATCATGTGTTCCAAGACCACTTCTCTCTTGAGCGTGTCCCTGCTCAATGTTGTCATTCTTGCTGGGGGTTGTCATGTCTCTGCATCTGGCATTGGAGGCGCGGCCTTCACTCTGCTGGCATGGATCCATGTCGGTTGACCCTTGACCTTAACAGCTGTGCGAGTCACCAAAAGCACTTGGGTTGGTGGCCCGTAGCGTGGTTCCCCTCCAGTAGGTTTCAAGCTCCTCACCAACACATAATCTCCTGGCTGGAACTTGTGCGTCGGTGTATCCGCGGGTGCGGGCAGCGAATCAATTACCTGCTGGGAATAACTGGAAATAAAGGCAAATAGTTGTTTGACATATTCTTGTTGTAATTCTTGTAAGTGGGTCAGATCCACATCTGAGGTGATCTTCATCCTAATACCTAAAGGAAAAGGTCGAGCCATTAGTACTTCATGAGGTGATAAACCTGTGGTCTTGTTAGGCATAGCTCTTATTGATAAAAGAGTTAACGGTAAGGCATCAATCCAGGTCATTTTCCTTGAGAGATGAACTTTCATTATTTTCTCTTTTATGGTTCGGTTGAGGCGCTCCACCTGTCCAGAACTTTGGGGATGATAGGGAATGTGAAACGTCCAATTGATCCCTACAGCTTGTGATAACAATTTAGTAACTCGTGCTGTAAATGGAGTTCCATTATCACTGTCAATACTTTCTGGAATGCCATATCTAGGAATAATGTGTTCCATCAAACATTTAACAACAGTTTGAGCATTCTCTTTCCTGGTCGGAAAGGCTTCAGGCCATTTTGTGAATCTGTCTACTATAACTAGTAGATAGGAATAGCCTTTACATTTTGGCATGTGTGTGAAATCAATCTGCAACGACTGAAATGGACCTGTGGGTTTTGGAAGATGTTCATGTTTTGGTGGATTCACATGAGGATTGCATCGAGCACAGACAAGACATCTTTGAATGAATCTTCTCACTTGTTTCTCTAACCCTATGGTAAAGAACATTTTGGAGATATAGTCAGTCACCGGTTTATAACTGACATGAGTTGGACCGTGCACATAAGAGATTAGAGAATCATAGGCCATTTTGGGTAAGGCTACACGACCATCTGTGAATTTCCAGAGATTGTCAACATCTTTATAGCATTGCTTCTTTTGCCATAATTTCATTTCAGACTCTGTAGCTTGACTCTGGAAAGTGACCAAGTCTCCATCACTCATAGGGAACTCAAAAGATTGCATCGCTAGTACAGTAGTATTTACCCACGGTGGAAAAGATGCATGTAATGCTGCTTCTTTAGCATGTTTATCTGCCAAACTGTTTCCCTTTTCCACATCTGATCCTATTTTGGAATGTCCCAAGCATTTCACAATTGCAATCTGTGTAGGCAGCATCATAGCTTTTAGTAAATCTTTCACTAACTGAGAATGCTGAATTGGTCGTCCTGCAGTTGTGATAAAACCTCTGTTTTCCCATATTTTACTAAAGTCATGTGCCACAGAAAACGCATATTTGGAGTCAGTGTAAATTGTCACTGCTTTGTTTTCTGCAAGTATGCATGCTCTTGTTAGCGCTATCAATTCTGCAGCTTGAGCTGAAGTTGCTGGTACCCTATAAGCTTCCAGGCATTGACCATGATTATCAACAATAGCATATCCTGCTAAAATTGTCTTATCGTCAGGTCTCATGGCAGATCCATCACAGTAGAGGATCAGATCATTTTTCTCCAAGAGTGTCTGTTGTAAATCTGCTCTGATACTGGTTGTAGAATTAATCAATTCCACACAATCATGTGGAGGCTCTTCATCTTCATTCTCACTGCCATGCAACAATGCTTTCAAATGCAAAGCTGGATTTGTGTATGTTGTAGTTGAAATAGTGAGATTTTGAGTTCCTGTCAAAATATGCTCATAATTACTTCTCCTTTGACTTGTCATGTGTTGGGTGGTAATGTTATTTAGAAGGATGTTTACAGTATGTGTTGTGTGCAAAGTTAACGGGTGTGCTAAAACTATGATTTGTGATTTTTCAACCATTATAGCAGCTGCAGCCACAGCTCTCAAACACGGCACCATACCTTGAACAATCAGTGGAAGGGTCTTAGAGTAATATGCAACCGGCCTTAACCTGTCCCCATGCATCTGAGCCAACACAGCAGAAGCGACGAGACCATTTTCTGCAACATACAGATGAAATCGTAGATCGTAGTCTGGCAGACCAAGCGCAGGAGCTGTGCAGAGGAGGTATTTGATGTGGCGGAATGCTTGTCCCATCTCATCTGTCCATGTCACAATATCAGGAGCATCCTTAATTGTGGATTTACGTAGCACTGCATCATAAGTGGCGTAGTCTACAAGCCATGCTCTGCAATAGTTCACAAGACCCAGAAAGGATAAGAGTTCTGTTTTTGTTCGAGGTTTTGGCATGTCTTTAATTGCTCTCACACGTTCAGGAGATAGGTGTCTGCAGCCCTCTTTCAGAACATATCCAAGATAATTGACAGCTGGCTGGCAAAACTGTAGCTTGGTTAGAGAAGCTCTGTGTCCCCCTTCAGCCAGATGCGTCAGTAGAGCAAGAGAGTCTTTGATACAGTCTTCCTCTGTTGGTGAAGAAAGTAAGAGATCATCACTGTACTGAATTAACTTTGATGGTCCGGGTAAGGTCAATTTGGACAGATGCATATTGACTGCTGCTGAATAAACAGCTGCAGAATCAACAAAACCCATGGGTAATCTACACCACACATATTGTTCATTCTTGTATGTAAATGCAAACAAATCTTGTGTATTTGGATGCACGGGTATAGAAAAGTAAGCTGAGCTCAGGTCGACTGCCGTGTAAAAACGTGAGTTAGCTGGCAGAGCTGCTAGAATGGCGTTCACATCAGGTACAGTAGGAGCCACAGGAATCACAGCTTCATTAACTTTCCTTAAATCTTGTGTGAACCTGTATTTGTTTGTCCCTGGTTTCAGGATTGGATTTATAGGTGTGTTATTTTCTGATCGACGTTTAACAATTACTCCTTGTTGCAGGAGGCTTTCAATCACAGGCCGAATTCCTTCTTCCTTTTCTTTTGACAGTGGATACTGTTTAATGTAGATGGGATATTTGTCGGGATTTATTTTGGCTTGATATGGAGGCATCTTCAATAATCCCACATGATTCGCATGCAAAGCCCATAACTTAGATGGAACTGACGCTAGTATGGACGGTGGTTGTAGTGACACCTGTTTTGTCTTCCCACTCAGAATTATTGGTTTAGTCTGGTTCTGCAAAATTTTGATAAAGAAATGAGTTGGTTCCTTTCCATAAGACAAGACGATATAATTGACATTTTGATCTGTATTATCGGGTGATTTGAAAAGGTATTCGTCACATGCTTTCAATAAAGGATCAATGTCCTTAAAATCTGTTCGTACTGCACATACAAAAGATTGAATGTCACCCAATGTATTTTTCCACAGGAGTACTAAGCCATGTGGGGACATGAAAAAAGAATGTGGAATCTCCTCCATGTCACTAGGGGTAACTTCTATCTTAGCGAATGGTGGGTCACATGGTTTCAGATTCAGAATTTGAGCAGCAGCCGCTGCCTGTCCTGAGGCCAATTTTTGAATTTCTTTGATGTGGAATAACTTAGAAATAAAGTCAAAATTCATTAGACTCGAAATGGCAACATGAGAAATTCCAATGGCATGGGAAAGCAGTTGTCCTATCTTATGCTCAGGAATATAAACTTCAATCCCATCCGGTGAGCAAGAAATCACTGCATTCAATTTAGTCAACAAATCTCTTCCTAATAAGGACATTGGTGTCGTAGCACTGACTACAAATGAATGATGAAGTTTAATTTCTTCCAAGTCAATTGGTAATGGAATGGATAATGGCTCTCTTTGTGGGACACCACTGATACCGACAGATTGGACGGATTGGCTACTCAAAGGACAATTCAAATCTTTCTTTCTTAAACAAGAGATCGTTGCTCCTGTGTCCACCAGAAATGGGATGCTTTTTCCTGAAACAGACAAACTTAATTGAGGCACTTCAGATGGTTCATCAGAAACATGAAATTGTGGATTATTGATTATTATGTTAGAGTAAGTATCACCGTCCATGTCCCCCTGTCGGTATCCCTATGGGTTCCACAATAAATTGACTGGTCTGTTTCCAGAGTCTGCCCCAGGCTGTGGATCAGTTCCAGATGTCTGCTGCATGGGAGTAGAGTTGTTACTCTGCTGTGGAAAAACATTTGTCATTTGAGAAGGGTTAAAAACCTGCCTGGGTGAATTCTGATACTCATCCTGTTGTTTAAAGAAACATTCCCTGGCGAAATGTCCCGGTCTAAGGCAATAATGACATACATCATCCATGCCTGGAGGTCTACGTCCTCTCCTTCCACGGCTGAAACCTCGTCCCCTAAAAGGAAGTGGGTTAAAACCTGCCCTGTATAGAGGGGGCCCTATTGGCCCAGGGGCCCTGTATCCTATAGCTTGGCCCCTGCCCCTTGGTGTGATGTTAGGGAGACCCATCATATTCTCCCTGTTTGCTGGAGTTATTTGTGCAGCCTGCAATTTGTTTTTAGTAACTGCAAAGAGTCCAATAGCATCCAATTCTCTGATCTTCTTTAACAGATTGGTAGGACTGAGGGAGTAAATATCTGGAGCAGAAACTTTTAACGTGTAAGCTGCATTCTGATCTAGTCCATTTAGGAACATTGAAATGAAGAAAGGATCCTCCTTTTCTGACATTTCCAATTTAGCCTGTTCTTTCCAACATTTTTGGAATCGAGAGGCATAATCTGATATAGGTTCATTTGCTTTGCGCTTACAATTTAGGACTTGTGTAACATCCCTACCTTGCGCTGCATTTTTCTTTAGGAAGTCTGCTAATTGTTGGAGATGAGCCTCTTTGTGATTTCTGTTTAGCCATGGATACTTTTTCTCCATAGTGACCTCTCCTTCAATTGGGCCATCATTATCATAACTTAAAGTATCACACTCTTCCATCAACGTTTCAATCTTAATATGCGGCATCAACGTAGTCAAAATGTAACGAACATCTTTACCAGACATAGCACTGTGCATTAGGGCTGTTGTCCACCAATTCATGAAGGCAGTAGGATTGGTCAAAGGTGCTGGAGCATCTTGTGTGATTCGTGAAATTTCCATAAGCGTCAGAGGTTTATCCATAACACGATCATCAAGTGTTACCAATGGTGTCATTATCATCCCACTTTGCCGTTGTGATATTTCTACCTCCCGCTCTTTTTCCTTCTGCAGAGAATACTCTATCACAGCAAGGACAAGTTTTGCTTCATCATCTGTGATGTCAGCAATAATGGCTCTCACATGCTTAGTGTCAATTTTAGTATTGAAATCCACTTTCACGTTTGTTTTCCCTTCATAGCGTCTCAACACAGCTTTGAAAGCATCTATCAAAACTTTAGACAGTTCAAACACATAAGGATCTTCACCTCTTTGAATCAAAAGGAAAATCTTTTTGAATTCACTAGCCATACACTCAAGAACATACTTGATCTTTTCTACATAAGCTTGTTTGACATCAAATTCATGCCTTCTCATTATGCTCTCCAAAGCTCTACGACAATTTTGCATCCACTCTCGAATGCATTGTCCTCTCCATACCTGTATTTGTGTAGTCATTTTTGCAACGTCTGGGAAAATAATCGTAGGAATTATTTTGGTCGACATGAAAGATTTTCTCTTCTCATCACAAATCTGAAACATCCACTCAAGGGAGTCATCTTCCGATTCATACTCAGGAGGAGATAGACAAGCATCTATTGATGGATATAAAGAAGCCATAGGTTGATTTTTCCTGTCATCTTTCCTTTCTACTTGCTTGTCTTTTATCACTTCCTTCTTACTTGTGTCCTGTGACATTGCTAGGTTCAGTTTTTTCTTCTTCTTTTCAGCTTTCTCAATGTTTCCAGGCCATTGTTTACTCATCAGATCCCATGCTTTGAAGACATCAATCATGTACTCTTTGTCCCAATTAGAATTAGGGACTGTCACATTATCAATCAAGCATTCACGTATGAGATTCAGTTTACTTTTGTCAAAACTTCCATCTCTAGGATACCTGTTGTCGGTCCACTCCGAAAGATCTGACAAAAAAGGTTCTACATAATAGAATCCAATTTTGGACTGAATCCATTCTCTAGGTGTCATTTGAGACACAGTTTTAGTGGATACAGTTTTGAGATGAGGATTTGTTTTCAATAATTTCTTCATCGCCTTCCTCTCTCTCTTTGGTAAATCATTCTCAGTTTTACTTTTAATTATCTTTTCTCTCTCACAGGAAAACTTACTGGATTGTGACCCCATTATTAATGTTAGTCAAACATATACATAGAAGATCAAAAACACATTACATTTACATAGACTAGTTCCTCACCGTGTGTCTCTCCTATTTTATTATCAATTATTCTGGTTTTACCACTAAATTGACTGTTTGGGACACCATCCCTCAGCACCAATCTATAAAAACTCAGTCACACCACTGATTATTCCAAACCGGGGCCGTCAAGCGGTCAGTCCGTTCAAAATAACAGTGCATACACTCACAACAATATGACTACTCTACAGGCAGCTCAATATCTTTATCCAGCTTCACTCTATCAGTGAACTGATTTTTCTTCTTCACTACATATATGACGTCCAGCTCCACAATACAAGTGGACTGACGTTTTTTCTGCCTTTTCCTTTTATCCTCCTCTCTGCCGTCCCAGAGAGTGAGTGTGCCCAATTCGGCACTGCTTTATTCTCTTCTTCTTTCTCTCCCCTCTCTGTCCTTCCAGAGAGAGGCTGGGCCCAATTCGGCACCACTTTATTCTCTTCTTACAACAACAAACATCCACATCATCACAAACACACACTCTTACTATGGTGGCCACCATCAATTATAGATTGATGCAGAGGTACAGCAGCCCCAAATAAAATCACAATTAATTGAAAACTTGAAATACAATAAGCCAAATCAGCCCAATTTTCAATCAAATCATTCAAAACCTCTAATGAACAACCCACAATTCATCATCACATTGCACAAGTACTTTGCAATACATTCCAACAGGAAAGCAGATCAAATCATAAACACAATAAAATCTGCTCACCTGAGAAATGTATCCTGTTCGTGACGCCACTTGATATGATGACAATTGTGGTGTTGATCCTCAAAGAAGAGATGACACGGGATGAAAAGTAACAATGTTTAATTGCAG
>JAQMCX010000632.1:0-10400 GCA_029814765.1 Acanthurus leucopareius | reverse complement strand
TTGTGGTTTTTGTGTTTGTTTTGGAGTTTTGAGTTGTTTTCCATTTTTCCCCGTAAGGGTGTTTTTTGTTATAATCAACTTTTGTTCAATAAAACGTTTTTTGAACCACTCTGCATTTGGGTCCTGGTTCCCTTCTGACGAGAACGTAACACATTATGCTTGATGATAATGTTTTTGGTAAAAACTGTATCTGTATTCATAATAATCATAGTTATCAAATAATATGAGCCTCTTTACCATGTAATACCAAGCTACACACACAAAAATAGAAAAATGGTCTTTTTTATTTTATTTCAAAAGATTATAACCAATTGAAATATTGAAAAATTACATCACAACATTTTTACTTCATGTCAAATTAAATCTGCTGCTTAAGAAGTTATGAACTTAAGCTGTATTATATCCCGATTAGTCTTTTGCCCCTATACCCAGGTCGGATGACCAATTTGCTCGTCAGGACCGCTACGGGCCTCCACCAGAGTTTCCTCTGTCAAAATCACATTATATTTACACAATTTCTGGTACTTTTTTACATAGACTTTTCCATTATTAACCATTATCTGTTTACCTCAGCATGATCCCTACTTTAACAATCTGTAATTACATGACCTTAGTCAAGATATCTTCTCTGATTATTTCTTCAGTGGTCGAGATATGATCTTTTTGGTGGTCCTTTGTGCCTTGAGCAGTCTCCCTTCTCAAAAGCCTACACAGAACTGGACACTCATCTGCAGAACTAGGCCTTCCTACATAATAAATGTCTTTTTTCTGCACACTACTATGAACAAGCAGGGAAGAGAAGCATGATTTGCCTTCACTTTAGCTGTACAATCAGCTTGCTGCTGTTTAACTTTGGCTGCAAGATTCTTCAGTTTTTGGTTACTTCTCTAGTTAGGCTGCACAGAAATTAGCATGATGGGAAATTTTTTGCTACAAAAAGCAGTCACCTGTAAGTTCACCTGGGGAGAAACTGAACCACAACTCAAGTGCAGGCTTGATGACCTAAGAGATGTATACGACTGCAGATAGAAGCTGGTAGAGCTCGCTTGTTCAGGCAAACAGCTGTTTTTGGATTAAGGATGGTGACCTGCCTGAGCACATGCATTGTCCCCACACACACACACACCTCAAGATGGGAAAGATTACATTCACCAATGGAAAAGTAGTTCACATTTTATGTCTAATCCAACATGCAGGCAAAGGCACCAGGTTACAGAGTAGTTAGCCGTTGAGCTAGGATAAAACATAGCAATGACAAAGAGGAAAAGAATAGAGTTAGCAAGACCAGGCAAATTATGGAAGTGAGTACCAAAAAAAAAAAGTCAGGACCAGGTTCCACTAACTAAACCCGATCTACCGACTGACTTGCAAGACCTGTGATGGATCTCAGACCCAATCTGAGCTTTTTGGTAGGAAAAATATCACAGTAATTAACTGAGCCAACAAAAGGAGTATAAACTAAACTAAAAAAGGAACACAAATATCTGAGAGGCACAACTAAGAAAGACTTGTGTTAAAAGGAAATTAGCTGATGAGAAACTGCAGCTACGAATTTAGAGTGATGCAGAATGAAGGGTTGGTGTAACTGACAGATTAAGTGAAAAAAATATTTTGTTTAAGGACTGTTTATACATGCAAGGAAGGTAACAAATGCATGTGACTTAGACAAATGATTGTGGCCAGTTTCTCAGGGTTCTGCTGCAGGTAGTCAGAAAGACTAATACCCGAATTCAGTCTTATTTATATACAGTCTGTTCAGGTCAGTCACCTCCTGCTCCCTCTGCTTCTCCTACCAACAAGTCCTCCTCCATACCTGCTCTTCACAACATGTAGTGTAAAAGTTTATTGTTTATGCCTGAATGAGAGTGGTCTCCTTACTTCATTTAAAAAAGAAAGAGGCCATTAGTAGGTCCTTCGTTGCATTGTCCACTTGGCCAAGTAAACATCCAAACATGTAACAATGTTAACATGTGATAATACTGATGATGCTGTATCCCTCAGTAAATGATAATCTTTGTATCTGAAAATGATATAAAACTATGCTAATTATACACACACACATATTAATATAATACAAATAATACCATGCCTCTTTAATTAGATCAGTCTCTTTCCATTCCCACTTTGACATAGTAATTAATAAGGCTCATTTCCACCTGCCATTGAACAGTTGTACAGTAACGATTTCAGACTCTGTCTCCACCTCATTACACTCACATTTTGAATGGAATACACAGACAGGAAAAAGAGACAAAATGTGAAAATAAAATATTATTACTGTCCAATAAAATGACTGAATTATGTGAAAGTCAAATCTGTTTGGTTCTGCTACACCAAGGCACACAAACAAGTGTGAATTCTATTAACTAGTAGCAATGTTTAGCAAGGAAGCCTCAAAAATAACAGATTAAAAACAGAAAATGTTTCAGTTTCAAGGATTTACAGGCTGCTGAATCTGTATGTGCTGCCATTGCCATTGTTTTCAGATGACTTTGGTGACTTATTGCACTTGGAGCTTCAGTCAAGTGTCACATAAATTTTACACTTTGGAGAACAGCTCTTAGTTGCTTGTGTAAATTAAAGTAACTATTTGAAGCCACAACATGGCGCCGATTAATATGATTCCAAATATGTATTGAATGTTTCTGTGTGATTTCAACTGTATTTAACCAGTAAACACTGTAAATTGTGAAGCCAGAAGCTTTAAAACACAGCAGACCAAATAGATTTGAAACATTAGAGAAAACAGGATCAGAGGTACTGAAAAATTTCAAAGAAGAGGAAGGAAGAGGCTGGAGGGCTCGCTGTGAGCACATTGAAGTGGGTTGCAGAGGCTTTGCTGGACGCTCACTGTGCAAACTTTACATGCAGCTAGGCATCACGGGGGCTGCCAAAAGGAAAGCCATCAAGAACACCATGGAGGCAGCAGAGAGAGCCTCTAGATGGCTTTGGATCAGGAGCAGTGACCAGTGGGCTAATGCTGCTGGAACACAAACCAGGGTCTGATCAAGGGTCAGGTGCTGACACAAGCCAGGGTCTGATGTTTGTGTGTTTTTCAAAGAATGCCAGAGTGACTCTAATCTCTTTCTGTTGGTTTAAACACTTCCTTTAAACAATAAAGTGTTCTTGTTTCAGAATCCCTTTTGTAAGCAAATAAAGATACAGTGATGGAACATTGTTACATGCCTAATTATTCTGACCTGTTTATGGGATTTTGGAAGGAAAAGTTCTTACATAGGCCCTTTTCTCTTCCGATAGTCTGTGTCACAGGCAGAACTTCATTCATTTCATTCTTACCCAGACAACACAAGCATTGTGTGTCTTCACTTTATGTTAAATGAAAGTCATTTTCTTGACCTACAGGCGATGGGAATTTACATATTTTCTATGTTTAGTAAAAGAAATTTCCACAACATCATTCTCAGGTCTGACAGTTTCCACCCTCATTGGCTAGAACCAGTCAGTCATGATTTGATGCTCTGTTTTGTTTTGTTTTGTTTTGTTTTGTTTTGTTTCGTTTTTAGATCAAACTTTTCAGTCGGTTAAAAAGATTTAAACATATTTTTTAGATTTTAAAAGAAATGCTCAAAACACGAGCCTAACATTTAGGAAGAGAGTTAAACGTGTAAGTTAAACATGAGACAGTTTATAAGAGCACAGTTTCTGGTCCAAAATATTAAGTCATATATAAATTGCAGTTCCTCTAATTTGATTTACAGATTTAAGTGTCTATTTGTTTGCTTTTGGAGAAAAAAAGTGTAGACTGAAGGCAAGACTGTACGAACTTTAAGTTTTTATAACAGACAGGCTGACCACAGCAGCTGTAACACACATGAGACAGGCAGATAGACTTAAATTGTTACAAAGAGATATTCTGAATAAATACATTAAAAACTCCACAAAACTGAGGTCTGAAAAGGGATTTAACTTCTCTTTGTTTCTGTTTTTTATTTTGGCACCTAAGTCTTTTAAGATGAGTACCATTTGCAGTTTGACAGAAAATGCTAATATAAAGATGTTGTTTGTGTATTAATTTGTATATTGCTTGTGATTTCTTTTGTTAAATATGGTTCATTGTGAGACTGTGAGAAAAGGTTTATGCTCATCACATGATTATTTACCTGTAATGTGACTATTTTCCATCTTATAAAAATAGCCCAAAAGGGATAAATTTGAATTTGCACTGATGAAGGTATTAACAACTCAAATACATAGGCATGTCTTTTTCTGTTGCAATGACTCAAAAGCTGTAAGATTAAAAAGACTTTTTAATCCATTATTATTGGATTGATATCCATCCATTATTGCCTCAGACTTATTACAGTAGCCTAATAATAATATCAAGTGCTTCGTGATTAACGTGTAATGAGTAAATTGTTGATAGTAAATAGTTTGACCTGACTGCATTTGCTGCCACACAACAAACTTTACATGTTGATTTCAAATGATTAGCTTAAATATAGTAATTTGATCGGATATCTGTGTAAAAATAACTGTATTTAAGAACAATGACATCTACATTTACACATTTCTCCATTACTCTGTGTGTGAATAGTTCTGGCTTGCCTCTCTAATCTCTAGTAACACAGTAAGACATTTTACAGCTGTGACTGTAACAGCTGCTACAAAATGTAAAAGTTCAATTTCACTTCCATGGTGGATAACTGTGGAGGAGGATTAAGCAGTGTAAGTAAAACTTTATAGTTACCTCTTGACTGTAACCTGTCAAATCGGCCTCAAACCATCTTAAAAAGCTAGCAAAAATGAAATTGTTTCTGCCTTAGCAAGACACAAAAAAAACATGTTATGTTTTTATTAATACTTCTATCTATTGTAAAGATTTCTTTACAATAAATGAAGAAACTTTCGTCACTCAACCCAAATTTCTGATTTTCATGGTATTTTATTCAAAATCTAAACTGATAGATGGTGGTGATGACTGACTTTTTTGTCTTAAATGTTAAATATTGTTAATATTACAATGATCATTTTCAATGAGAAGCTTGAAGGCTACTTTCACTTGGCCCTCTCTAAGTCCGTGTTAAATACACTAACGTTTAACCGTCTGATTATATTTTGTTGAATAAATCAGTAATAGAGTGTAAAATATGTTCTGCCAATAACAAATCATTTTTGTATTTTTTGTATGATTTCCTGTTTGTTTTAACCTATACATGCTAATATAACAGACAGTTTTTGTACTGCTACTGTGAGTCAGTCTGCATGTTGCATTCAAGCCTGTGGTTCAGACAAACAAGGGACTCAGTGACTGCACTCAGTCCCTTATTCATAACATCTGGTGCAACAGTAATTGTCAATTGCAGTAATTGTTTTGCTGTTTGCTTATATTTTGTGTTTCATTATTTGCATGAAACATTCAATTTTTTTAGACATAAGACAGTTTTTAAATTTGATATGTATGTCAGCTGTTCAAACTACTGACCACAAAGATATTTCATTCATTTGTTTTAAATGGTGGATTGGCAGTGTCGTGATCACGTTAATGGAAAGAAATTATTCAGAGATCAGGAACATCTTAGAATATTATGTTTCATGAAATCAATTACACAGCATATTTATTATTTAGTTTATCATTATATAATTTGTACCTTTTGCAACACAGGTCTTCTAAAACAAGGTGTTGAGGCTCCTTAAGTCTTCTTGGTGTCCAGTTTCGAGCTCCACTTGTATGATTTCCATCTGTTAGAGGAGACTCTGGAGAGGGAACTTCCTCAACACAAAAGAAATGCTCTGCTCTTTTCCATGCCCAACATCAGGCTGGAGATCATCAAGAAGAAGAAAGAGGCTTTCAAGGCCAAAATTAAATACTGTGCTTTCTTAGCTGCAGCTATTGCAGCTGTGCCACTCCGTGGTCTTTCTGTTGCTATTTGTCACACAGTATGTTATTGGGTTTGGTTTTGATACACCATCACTGCAGAGACTCTCTGATAGTACGGGTGTGCCATTTAAGGAGCTGAGTGCCATTATTATTTCACCACTGGTTCTGACAAAAATATCTCCTGGTCTTGTTCTTGAGCTGCTTCTTCAATGTGCAAGTACAGCCTTATCATTTGCAGCAGAGGAAGGAGTTAGATTCATTCCATTTCTTGGAATCCCATCAGCAATGACCCTCTCTTTCATCACTACCTACAGAGGTCTAACCACGTTCCTTACCAAGCTTGCTGAGGATGCACAAAGGGTGTTTAAAAGGTCCCTAGATTCAAAGACCTAAGGGTGATATTGTAAAGTAAAATGCAAAAGCAATTAAAAGCACAATAAAACTGCAGTGTAAGTTTGGCAGTTCTATTCAATTATAACCTCAAGTATAAATGCAGTTGTGACTAAGTCTTACAAATGCAAACTAAATGTATCCTATAAGTGTGCTGAAACATGCATTCTTGAAGCAAATAAAGAAAATTATCTTGATATATATATATATATATATATGTCTTTCATATTTCAGTACTTTGTGCAAATCATGTATTACGATGTTTCTTATTAAAATATTCTTAAGAATGATGAAATTAACACTTTTAATTTCTCAAATATAATTCTTCATTTAAATGTGTAGATATTCGCTATTTTGATGTGATATGAAAATACATAATGTACCATGACAATGTTTTATTAATTGACACTGTGTTATACAAAACCCATAAGCATAAAGTAATCAGACTCTCTAAAGTTATAAAAATTTCTCTACACAAATAAAGATGATATAAGAAACATTTCTGTCTTTGTTGTTTTATTTCAAAAGTCTTAAAAGAACAATGCTCATAACTAATGCCCTATTTTGTTGACTGTTCATTTCCTCCCGGTGGTCATAATGAGGAAATAGATCATAACCTGATTGTGAGGGAATAATAGACTTGGAGGAAGCCCCAAGTTTATCATGATTATCATCATTTCATGTATTTGCTTTACTAAAAGGGGTCGAGTGTTCGGTCCATAAGAGATCAAAAAACTGGAAAAAAGTCAGTGTAATCTTTGGCATGACTCGACCATCATTTACACATCGACATTTGTCGCTGTCTGATAAATCAGCTCATAGGGTCAGTCTTCTATTATAGAGTAAAGACCCAGGAATAAAATAAAAGTCTTCTTAAAAAAATGGGACTAAAGGACTGGACCCAAAACAAACTAGAAGTGGGAGTCACTAAGTAAGTGGGGAAACAAAATAAATGGCCAAAAGCAGGACTACACGATTCCACACAAAATACAGAAAACAAACAAACAAACAAACAGAAAAAACAGAAAAAACAAGAAAGCCAAAAAAAGGTTTTGACTCTCTGGAGACACACAACCATCTGAGGAGAGAAACTTCAGCCTCCCTGTATTTGCGCCCTGCCAGGCTGATGCCATCAGCTGTGGTAGAACATCACAGATAGACCCAATAGCTTCTGATGAGCAAGGCAACCTGTGGCCTAGGCTTCGGATCTCTGTCCATGATAAATTAATGAAAATAATGAAAGTAAAAAAATCAATAGAAAATAAATATAAGACATATACCATCAGGATAGTTGATTTTTAAAAAGACATTCAACGCAAAAGATCACTACACAAAAATTTCTAAACTACATATACTGTGTGTGGCATCAGAGGAGTTATTCTAAAGTGGCTAAACAGCAATTTAGCTAACAGACAGTAGTATGTAAAGACTAAATTTACAGGAAACACTTGCCAAATGCTGATCTAGAACTGCTTATGAACAGATAGACATAGTTAGCCTGAGACAGGAAAAAAGAAAAAACAAGTTGGTTTTGCAGTAATAATAGCAAGTCACACTTTGCACAGCCACTTCCTGCTAACTATACTGCACAAGGTACAGAGTTCACAGAACCTGTCAAAGCATGCAGATTGGCCAAAGATCACTACATAAAAATTTCTAAACTACATATACTGTGTGTGGCATCAGAGAAGTTATTCTGAAGTGGTTAAACAGCAATTTAGCTAACAAACAGTAGTATATAAAGACCAAATTTATAGGAAAAATGTCTGCCAAATGCTGATCTAGAACTGCTTGTACATATACATAGTTAGCCTGAGACAGGAAAAAGGAAAAAGGAAAAAAATCAAGTTGGTTTTGCAGTAATAATAGCAAATCACACTTGAATTGCACAACCACTTCCTGCTAACCATATTGCACAAGCTACAGAGTTCACAGCACTGTCAAAGCATGCAGATTGGCCAAAGAAAAAACTGTTGACATTTACACTTATAACTGTTTTGCTTTTGGGATTGTACGTGATTTTTTACATGAAAACGGAGCGTCCCTGATATCATCAGTCAAACCTATTGCTCATCACACGCTTGTGTCCAACTTGCCAGATGCTATGCTACTCCAAAAACAGATTGCTGTGTGTAAATGCAAAGCTCATTCTAACAATTCTGACAGGTTTTCCTGGAAATACATGAGCAGATGCTGCTAAAAAGTCAAGAAGAAACTTAAATCCCAGCCTCTGCTTATTTAAACTAAGGTCTGGTTCACAAACAAGAGTATTTCTAAAAACAGGGTATAACAACCTTAATTTTAATAATTGTTCTGTGAAATACCATCCACACAACACTGTTTTACATAAATCTTTATCTACATGAAAATTCAAAATTATGCTATTACACTTCACACTTTACTGCACTTCCTGCTCTGGGGAGCAGTAATTCAATTCAATTCAATTCAATTTTATTTATATAGCATCAAATCATAACAATGTTGTCTCAAGACATTTTACATATAGAGCATGTCAAGACCACACTCGACAAATACATTTCTATTTTAAATTTATAGAAACCAAACAATTGAAAGCAATTCCCACATGAGCAAGCACTTGGGGACAGTGGCAAGGAAAAACTTCCTTTAACAGGCAGAAACCTCGGCCAGATCCAGACTCAGAGGTGGCAGGGATCAGAAGCATGTGAAGTACACACACAAAGACTTTACATCACCTCTCATGTGCGGAGACTTGAGCTTACAGACTCTGTAACATCGTTGGGCCTTTTGCAATGGCTTTGGTAGGAAAACTGTCATTTCAAATAGTAAATTGAATTTTGAGTTGCCAGATAATTTGCTGAAGCAGCCATGTGAGTAAATATGCAAATAACAGAACGCATAAGTTATTTTTCTGTCTGAACGAACTGACTTAACTCTGATTACCAACTGAGATGAAAACTGAAACTGAACCACTAAAAAATGTCAAAAAGCTAAAAGGTAGAGGAAACTTGAAGAATAATTCACCTAGTAGTCTGCAGGGGTTGTGAAAACCTGCAGCTCTCCTTGTTTCTATGAAATCACTTGCATGACAAACTACCAGTTTGCTGTCCTTCACTCAAAGCACACTTTCATTGGTCCCTGTCTAAAGGGCTGGGCTCTAAAAAGCTTCACTATTTTCTGTTAAAGGACTGTAAAAGTGACTGCTTTTCTTGAAGCTGAACAGCTCACAGTAACACAAAGGTGTTTCTGCTCGTGTCATCGCTTGCCACAATTAGACTTCAAGGTGAGTTGATTCCAGTTATTAGCAAAGCCTTTTTTAAAAATTTTTAGTATAAGTGGAGCTACACTGTTTAAAAGGGGAAAATGAAGATACAGAAAATCCACTAAACTTGTAAAATGACTGTCTGAGTGAACAGAAACCACCAATAATTTTACAGCTGACAAATACCTGAAGTGTGTTGGATTTGATAAGTTTGGCTTCCTTATCATCAACTCAGACACCCACTTTGGAACAAATGATTCATGTCCACAGTGATGTAAAACTCACTGCGGAGTTTCAGAAGACAGGGAAAAGGTTTTCATTTGTTCACTCAAAGGGCAATGACTAAAGTGATGATGAAAAAAGTCAGAGGAATTTTAATGCAGAAAAGACCCTTGTACAAATCAGGGAAAACTGCATTCAAGGTAGGTGATTTGTGTAATCTTTTATAATAACAGCTTTTTTATTGGATATTATTTATAGCAGCTTACAAATACATGGCAGAGTGAGACACAACATGTGCTTCCTTTTATTTTGATCTCAAAATATATTACCAGGCAACTTTCAATATAATGACATAAGGAATCAGCAAATATATTTAGCAGGATGCTATTGTCTCTTGCTGTCATCATATTTGTTAAGTGCATTGATATTGTTGCATTGGTTTCTTATGTGAAAATACAACTTCATTAATGACAGCAGAAAAATGTACAAAATAATGCAATGACTAGGAATCCCACCAGCAATGATCTTCTCTTTTAAAACAACCTACAGAGGTCTCAGTACCTGAGTACCATGGTGAGAAACACCATGCTTTCTGAGGATGTAAAAAGGGTGTCTGAAAGGGCCTTTCATGTGAATTCAATTCAATTCAATTCAATTTTATTTATATAGCGTCAAATCACAACAAAGTTGTCTCAAGACACTTTACAT